>JANHFX010010559.1:0-56926 GCA_027560015.1 Chloroceryle amazona
ATTGATTTCTTCTGTGATGTTCAGGGGAAAAAAAGTGACTTTTCCTCTCTTTAAATGATTCAGATTGTCCCCCATCATAAGTAATTTATTTGGTACAGAATATTTTGAAGGACACAAAAACTAAGTTAGAAAACATTTTATGCATACTAGCATTTGCTAAACAAGACTGCTTAAATTTCCATGGTAATTTAATTAAAATTTAAGATCTGAATGCTGAATTGTTTCCTGATCATACAAAAGAAGCATGGTTGTGCTTTTCACTCATCTGTTGCTGTTCAGCTTTTTATGTTGTTTGTTTTTTCTAAAGTTTAATGAACTAAATATTTAATAATAAACCAACAAAGAATTAAGATACTTTTAGTCTTCTGCCTCATATAGAGTAATATACTTTGCCATTAACTAGATGGCAAATATCGATAACAAAATGTTCAATAAACGTCTCTGTAAATGCATATATAATTTATATATATACAAAAATTCTGGCATTATAGCTAAACTTGTTTCTTTCATTTCTTATTTGACTAAGCTGTTTCTTGAAATTTTTAATGTTTTTTTATTTGATGTATTATATATTTGCGAATAAGTAGAAGGAAAGGAGATATCTTTAGTCTAGTTTTATCTTCATATATGTATTTCTGCACATAAGCATGAATGAGAATATTCATGGTGAAACCTACAGTACATATATGGTTGCTAACATTTAAATAACAGTCACAGATAACAAGTTTATAATGCGATAAACAAACAGCAGAATACATTCATTCAAAATCCTTCTTATTCTATAAAGATCACAGAGGGAATAAATATTGTGCAACAATACTTAAGGCAGATAGTAAATAATAATAATATTTTATGTACTTCTAAGTTTAAAATAAAAGATACATAGATTATCTGATTTTATTTAACTCTTCCTTGAAAATTATTTTCACACTCCACCTTGACATTACAGTATTTTGAAAATTACACATCAGAGGGAACTTTAACCTCTGTGTATATAGTTCTTTTCCTCCTTTGTTGGTAGGAAAGAAAGCAACATGCTTTTCCCTTAGGGATGTATTCTGCTGATTTCATTTCTGAAGTTGCAATTTTGAGAACAACAGTGCACAGGTGACTGCAAAATGTTTATTTCAACCTCAGTTAAATCTATCACATACCAAAAATTTGGTTTATAACATTTTGAGCCTCAAAAGGCAAGTACATTAATACAATGATTACCTTACAGTATGTGAGTTTTATTTCCTCTTTTTAGGCTAGTTAATTCAATGTAGTTGAATATGCGAGGAAAAAAGCAGCAACAATATAACCCTTGTATACTGCTTGCCTAGAGGCCCTAAAGAGCTGAATATTAGTTTTACCTCAAAAATACATTCACAAATTTTCAAAAGCAATTTGAAAAAGAATAGGATACTACCCAAAGATAAGATCCCTAAAATGGTGTTCTTCAAATCACTGCAGCAAAGAAAACAAGCAAAAGCAACCCATAAAACCAACAGAAGAATACTAAAGAATCTTTACTCATTTTAATGTTACACTTCTAGGAAGACTTGTGACATCACAATGTTCATCAACTGTGCCAAGAACATGTAGTCTAAAATTTGATCAGAAAATGCAATTGGAAACAGTATTTCACTTCTGTCCTTGCAAAGGAGGAACAAGTTGTAATGCTTACAAGATGAGGGCATTTAAATAGTACATTAGTTGGCTTTGTAGTGATTAAGAGCTTATAACTACATATTAATCTTTTAGTAGATTTTATGTTTTGTGAGAAACTAAAAGACTTTGCTGAATCAAACTGAAAACGTGGCCTTGACTTTCCAATATAATAAATTAAAACCTTGGACCTGAAAAGGGGGTTAGAAATTCACTAATTTAAAGTAGCTAAAGCAAAAGCCTTTGCTGTTATGGGCTTGGGTCTCCTCCCTTCAAATACTGGGTGTCCTCCCTTCAAATATTGATCTTTCCTCACTGCAATTTCACAATTATTTCTTAACAAAAAAAAGAAGTCTGATCAAGACAATCACTTTTCCTTAAAGTTTATTTAGCAACCAGATGGGAGAAAATAGGAAACTTTATCTGGAAGTTTCAGACATACTTATCTACCTGTAGACTTTATTTTCAGTGGTTTCTATCAGAGGGATTTTGCAGCAGCTATACAAGCATTTTACCAATAAGAGAGTTACCAAAAAGAATTGAGTTTGTAGTCCTTAGAAAAAGAACTTAGCAAAAAACCCAGGGATAAAAAGAGCTCAAAAATATATGCTCATAGAGTTCAGCATTTAAAAAAATGTTTCATGAAAGCTCTAGAGAGTTTAATATTTTGGAGATATACATATCTCCCAAAATAATTAATGAACTAACCAAAATTTCAAACCAAAAACATGTCAGGAACATAAATTACATAGGCTTATCATGATCTGTTTCAGTATTGAGTATCCTAAATTTTGAGTAACCACTTAGGTATTCAGTATTCAAAATTTAAAACACAAGTTTATTGGCTTTGCTTCAAAAATATTACTTGTATGATGCCATTTTCAGTTTAACAGTGGCACCCTCTGAGAAGACTAACTTTTCTGTTGGTAAATATATACCTGTAACTTTCACTGTACATATTTGATTGAAAGTTGATACAGAGATATAAAGTATGGCTTTTATTAACAGTAAAATAATTTTTGCCGCGTAGATGTTCGTATCATTGAAGGAAGGTGTTAACAGTGATAAGCTTAATTAGTTCTCAAAAAGAGATTAACTTTCTGGACTTTAAAGCTTCCATCTGAAGAAATTGACACATACCATCACAGCTGGGTAATGCATGATTCCACTGATGGTTTTTTTCACATACGAGTGGTTCTTCGTCACTCAGTGTATATCCTGGATCACAGCTAAAAGTTACTGTGGAGCGGATATTAAAATTATTACCATGGCGTTGGCCATTCACAGGAATCCCTGGGTCAAGACAGGAATCTGATTCCAGAGTAACACCTGAAACACACAGATTTAACTTATGTTCCTTTTTTTTTTTTTTCAGATAGTAAACAAAAAATCCCAAACAGGGCATCAAATAAGTAAGTCAGGAGGAAGAAAGATACTTGTTAGTATTGCCTAAGAACCGATATGGGATATAAAGCACTTTTTACTAGTTGTTGTCACTGACTCAGAGCACAGCTTTTCAATCTCACAGAATAGAGAAATAAAAATGAAATACGGAAAAACTGGAGCTTGAAAGTACGTTTCATGGACCAATGAGAAAAAGAGCCAACAAAAGCACCAGACATGGGAAACTAGGAAAATACTAAGCTTCAAAGTATGACTACAAATTTTGCCAGTGTATAAATCATATTTTATTATTCTATTTCACCTATTCAATTTCTGATACTGTGGGACAACTCAACTTTCCTCTCTTATTGTAATGATTATTTGATTTAGCAAAAGGGTAGTGTCAAAGAACAGCAATTGATGAAGTCGGAATTACTTGTTAATTCCTACAAATACCATCCTATGCATCAAAACCAGAAAGACAAAGAATACATTTTATACATGTGTAAAACTCATATCTGACAGAAGTCTTTAGTAATTATGTCTTATAGCAGAGATTGAACATTGTTTGGTAAATAAACCTGGACCTAAACACTGAACAAGGAAAAAAAATCCAAAATTATCAAATTGAGGCTCATTAACCAAGCATTATTCATTATGTTTATAGAGGTAGCAAACAATTGTGGAATTTAATAATTTAATGAGCTATAAAAATTATTCACAAGGGAATAAAACCGCTATTGGGATGAAAGGAATTTCTTTTATCTTCTTGTTGTGGTGGCTTGACCTTGGCTGGCTGCTTATGCCCTACCAGCTGCTCTCTCACTCCATCCCTCAACAGTACAGGGACAGAAAATAAGATAGAAAATAAGATGAAGAAGCTCATGGTCTGAAATAAAGACAGAGAGATGACTTACCAATTACTTTCACAGTCTATACAGACTCAATTTGAGGAATATTAATTAAATTTATTGCCAATTAAAAATAGAGTAAGATGGTGAGAAACAGGAAAAAATTTAAGTACCCCTCCAGCACCCCTGTACTGGGTTTGCATGGCCAGGTTATGGTAACATGAGAGCTACACGGTTAGTTTCTGTGAGAAGCTGCTAGAAGCTTCCCCTGTATCTGATAAAGCCAATGTAAACTGGCTCCAAGATGGACCAGCCTATGGTCAAAGCTGAGCAAACCAGAGATGCTGACAGTGCCTCTGTGATTACATATTTAAGAAGAGGTTTCCTGTTTTGAGCTAGAACAGAACTAATTCTGTTCAGGATTTTTACTTTTCAGCTAAGTCTCTTCTATCTAACTGTATTTTCTGAAATTAAGGGCATATTTCCACAAACAGTGTCTGCTGCTAGCAGTGATAACACCTTATATTTAGAGTTACTACCAAGGACTGGTGTGCAGAAAGGCTCTTGCTTATACTTGCTCAATTGCAGGCCAAGGTCACTGATAAATCTTGTGTGACTGGCTGGGGGTGCAGAAAGTCTAAGGCTGCACCTGCAGGGAGGAGCGGACAGGATAAATGATCCTACACTGACCAACAGGGCATTCTATCCCATATGTGTCATATTCAGTATAAAGCTGAGGAATCATGAGGGTCAATCTCTCTTACTCTATGTCCAGCATCTAAGGAGGACTCTGTCCATTCTGCCTCCAATCCCAACCCTTGTGTTCCTGAATCCACTTCCAGAATCCAGCTCCTGAATCTGGTTCCTATCTGCCACTGAATCCAGTCTGGGATTTCCCCAGTGCCTTCTCCACAGCATCAGTGGTGATGGTGATGTAATTGCCATCGGGGGGGGTTGGGTTTTATATTGGATTTGTATACATTCAATTTTATTATTATAATTTTAATTAAAACTGTTATAATTTTCTTTTCTAATTCATAAATCTCTCTCTATTCCCTTTCTCTTTGCTGATGGGATGCATCTGTTTGAGCCATCTGGATCTGGCTGCACCCAGCACAGGGCAGCCTCAGCCTCTCTTCACAAAGGCCACCCCTGCAGTCCCCTGTAACCAAAGCCTTGCCTCATACAGCTGATATACTGTGTCATGTGCCTGGAAACAACAATGAATGAGGCAGAACATCTCCAAGTTTGGGAGGGATGGGAACACTGTTCCTTCTTCTGTAAGAAGCAGAGCATGCCCGGAGGAAAACCCTGAAGATACTGTTTGTGGTGAGTAAAAAAATGACAGATTATGAAGGACACAGCCAGCATGAAGCCTGAAGTAAAAGTAAAAACTAGAAGCTGGCTGAAAACAGCAGGTATCAAATACATGGTCAAGTCTCAGAGGTAAGAAGGACATGCCCAGGAGCCTAGGTAGATCTTTTTTTAACCCCTCCAAAAAACTGACTTGATAAAAAAGCTGCCCACAAAGGGAACAGGAAGTATATGTATTTGGGGACACACCATTAAACACTTTAATGTTTATTCTCGGGAAATTATTTTTATCTACTTTATTTTGAAAAATTATCTGTTCTGTCTGTTTAAATAATACCAGACTTTTGAGTTTAGAATTCCATGCTAGCTTTTGGGATAAAATCTAGACAAAGCTTTGGCACCCATTGCAAATTGATATTTTGCAAACACTTAGAATTATAAGTAATTATAAGTTAGAATTGATATTTTGCAAACACTTAGAATTATAAGTAATTTTTAGAAACTGGTTTAATCATTAGATCCTATTGGATATATAAAGAGGAAATTAATTTGTTGCTGTAATGCTTGAGATGTACAACAGCTATACAGTTTCATATACTATATACTCATATATATTACACACATCCTTTTCCTTTCACGGATAAAATACTTAAAATCATTAGAAAAATGGAATATTGAAGTGTAAAATTGCTAAGAAGTTGTCTAAATACAATAGGTCTGGTAAGTAAAACAGAAAGCAAAACATAGCTCTGTACTGTAACCACTATGCTACCCATTGATGATAGCTATGGAGCAGCTGCTGGTTTATTCAATGAAGCTCAAAATGTTTTGGACAATGGAATGGTTTCAGCTGGAAGCTAGAGTGTTATTATTTGCCATCTGTATAGAATCATCCAAAACATTAATAAGGTAGATGACAAAAGTAATTATTTGGACAGTAAGGGAAGAATATTATCTACATAAGAGTTTAACCAAAAGGTAGGCTTATTCTAACAATTCATGGAGAATTGTCCAAATTCTCTTTGCTTTGAAAAGTAATTTTTTTTTAAAGAAATAGAATAGGTACTTGCTTGTCAGAATGCAGGTCCAAGAATTAGAACCAGAGGCCACACAACTAAATTTGGAGAGGGCCCATTCTCTGACACCAGTTTCAAAGCATGACTCAGATAACATTCATACAGATAAAACCTTGCCTACCTTAAATAAGACTGTTGACTTTTGAGAATAGCTTCTGACTGAAGTTATTCCTAGAACTATGTCCAGGTACTGTATGACAAGGTACTATCTGGCACAGATCAAAATCATACAAGGGATTGTGAATAAATTGTATGAATGACTGTAAGACTAAAGCCAAGACCTGAGAATTTCTAACTTATTGGATCAGATATAGCTCAAGTGGCAAGAAATGCTTCCCTGTAATTTTACAAATTAGGTGAATAAGCCTCAAAGAACTGTGAGTGTGCTTACACTCTGCCTCAGTCTTCTCCCAGTAACTCTTAAAGAGTACAGTGGTGAGTGACCGCATTTGACTTGTTTGCTATCACAATACTGACACTAAGTGCTACATCACAAAAAACTGTGATTTTTTTAAAAATCAGGTTAGAGAAACACATTAATGATGTTATAAAGGAGGTGAGAAAGCAAAGGTGATTGAAAATGGTAAGAGAGAAGTGGGAGGGAAAAGGTAGTGGAAAGGGGAGTGAGGGTAAAACAGAAGAGGGAGTTCGTGCTACTATTACAAGAGCTTTTTTCATTCCTCCTCCATGCAAAAGTTGAAAAGATATCTCCCTAAAGAATATCCAGAGGGTAATTCTGAGTGACAGAGCATAATGTAGTCAAATTTAGGAAAGCATATGAGATAGTTATCATGCCTTCCCTCCTGCTTGCCAAGTCAGCCCTTTTGTAGACTAAACACATGCAGACCTCCCAAAGACTTCATATATGTAATCTTTTCCCTTTTAACAACCTCCTACTTTTTTTAGGCCAAGTCCCAAACTGGACATAATAGTCTCTCTGATCACGAAGTGAAGTGAAATAATTATTTTCCAAATCCTAGATAAGAGGAGTCCTGTAAAAAAAAGAAACTTACTTTCCTGTAATTATTTTCTTTTTTTTTTATGATTATCTACAAAAGTGAGAAGAACTGACATTGCATTAATACTACATTTTTATCAAGAAGATTTATGTTCTGTGTAAAATCATATCTTTTCCTATTGTATTTCTCTTTCATATTTTTGCATATCATTTCTCTTTCCCCATCTATGAGGCAGTTTTCATTATACCTTTCTTTATTTTTTTGATTTCAGATTATTTCTTCAGTTCATCTGGCTTGTTTTAAATTCCAACCTTCTCCACTGTAGTGCTTGCTATAATTGTAGGTTGTAAACATCCTAGGAATTTGTAAGTGTTCTTATATGATCATAAAAGTTGCTAATAAAAACATAGCTTTGGATCTAGGCCAGATAACAGTAGGATCCCTACAAATTTGAATTAGACAGTAAACTACTAATTGCTGGCTGGTCTTTGTGTAAGTTTTAAAAACTGTTCACAGCATCACAGAATCACATAATGATTCAGGTTGGAAGGGACCTCTGGAGGTCATCTAGTCTAAACCCCTGCTCAACCAGGGTCACCTAGAACTGTTTGCACAGGTGCATCCATGTCTGGATGTATTTATAGTATCTCCAGGGATGAAGAATCCACAGCCACTCAACTTTTTCTAGTGCTTTCTGAAGTGCTTGTTGCACCTGCAATGATTTAATCTAGACCAAATTTCTATATTTTCTCTGAAGACTTATAAAAGACTTATAAATATCAACACAGAGCTGTTTCCTTGCATTTTCATTCCCAAATCTACAAAACCAGTTAACTTTTCTTTTGTGAGAAACCTAGCGTGAGAAGAAACCAATATGAACAGCGAGGCTGTGACTTACTTAATGAGCCTTGTGTAGCAAATGCACTGACATAAGTATGAAATGTTTAGTAAGCTTTTGCTGTGCACCTTATGCTGTGAATATGGACATACTCATTCCAGGTGGTGACAGGTAAACAATCTCTGTTTATATTGCTTTTTTTTCCCTGCAGTGTGGATATTCAGAGCAAGATTCAACTTCAGGGTAAGAATGATCCCACTGATGTGTCTATAGGCTTCTTTGGTCTTCAAACTGCTTTCATAGTCAAAAGAGCTATCAGCCCAGTTATGGCAAACTAGAGCAAAAAAAAAATTCAGCCAGGTCACAAGGAGAGGAATTTTTCTGTCTCAGTAAATGGTTCTAGTGCCATCCTATCATACAAGGATGTCTCCATGGAACTAGTAGACATGGCAAAAAGCTTGTGTACGATCCATATCTCTAGTGCAGTACTTGGCAACTAGGTGGCATAGTACCTAAAATAAATCTAACTCTCCATGCTTAGACAATCAAATACAGCCCCTGGATTCTACTCCAGTTCAGTTCTACTTAATTGCTCCCTAGACTCTATGGATTGCATTGACGAGATATCCATTGCCCAAAATCTAAGTTTCAGGCTTTGTCGACACAAGTGTTTAATCTGCCAGCTACATGTCATTCACAATGATAAGCATAAGAGAAACAGCAGTCACTGTCCATAACTAAGAAAGGATATTAAGCTCTTTGTTAATACCTATTGAAATTTAATTGTCAGATAATTATATAATGGGAAACATAATTGATAACAAAATAAACAATCTCACTCCTTAAACTGAGAAGTTAAAATCATTTATTTTTTGTATCATTTAATTTTCTTACTTCTGTGTAAAAAACACCAGCCACCCATTTAAATGTTACTTCTACTGAAAGGGAAAGATGCTTTATTTAGCGGGCCAACCTGCTCAGAAAGAGCATGTGAGACAAAAATTTTAGCTTTTGTTATGACTTTAAAAATTGGAAATACATGTATTTATATAGAAGGGTTTGGGGTTTTTTGTATTCTATGCATGTGAACCCTATATAAAAGAAGATAAAGGTCATTTACTAGACTTAGGTCATCTTTACTTGTTAAAGATATAACCCAAGTTCAAGATATAAAATGCACTAGTCAAATTAATACTGACATTTTTTTTAAGCTACCTAGAAAATTTCCATTAAAAATTAGTGTCGTGTGTGGGATACTGAATTTTTCAGCAAAGATAAAAAGCAAATATACACATATTGTTCTAAATAATTTCATAATTAGACTTCTGAGTTAAGAATGTGTAGGGCAGATAATTTTTTGATAACTATTTTAATTTTTAACAGAACAAAAGACAACTACCTAACGGCGAGCTTAAAATATAATACAAAACTATAAATATTTAGGGACTGTTTTACAAAACATATCAACAACACTTAGATCCAGTACAATCAGGAAATATTAGCATCTGCAGGTAAATCATGCAGAAACCTACCTACTGTTTCTTGGTTTTACATGATTTAGTAGCCTGGCAATTTATCACGCTAATAACTGTTCACCCATTACTACTATGTCTGAGGCAAAGCTAAAAGAACTTATGCAGAATGTCCAAGTTTTGATATAGCTATGAATTGTAAGTTTGGATGTACAGTCTGGATTCAAAAAGACAGCAAACTTACTGCAATCAAATTAGTTTCCAGATAAGAACAGCTGATAAAACCAATGTTATTTGTTTAGTAAAACCACACTAAAAAAATAAGTTACGTTTATTCAGTGCTTAAGTGAGTGGCTATACTATAATATAAAGGTCAGTGAGGCTTCAGACCAATTATTGTATGTTATTTTCTGTATATAATTTAAAAGTAAATGTTGTTATAATGATTCTGCATTTCACAGGGGCATTTCATTATGCATTTATTTGCATTTTGTAGCTATCATGGACAAAGCCCAATTCTGCACAACACACACAAAAGTGTATTAAAAACAGAGAAAGAGAAAAAGAGAGAGGGAAAGAGACAGTGAGAGAAAAGGGAGAAAAAAACCTCAAACAAACCAAAAAAACCCAATAAATCTCTACCAATAAGGACAAGTTTCTAAAATTACTTTCCATTTGGTTAAATACCTAGGCCCATAAGTATTCTGAATAACATTGATGAACTCGTGAAGGAAAAACTTCCAAAATAAATTAATAGTTTCAGAATTATCTGTCATTACAGCACATACTAAATATAATTTGTTCTCATACAAATATAATTACTGAAGTTTGTTCGTTCACATTCATTTGCTGATTTTCAAACTGAATGTTATTTTCAAACTTAAATAAAAATCTATCAGAGAAATATCAGACTTACTCTCATAGTGAATTAGGAAACCAATGCTGGAACGACTGTTGTCCGTAGTGAACAGCAGATACATGTAATTTCCAGTACTGATAAGGAACTGGGGTGCTTGTGTTCCATGGTATTCTCCAATTAATGGTGATGAGTTAGCTGGACCATCTCTGACTTCCAAGGTATCATAATTAACTTCAGTCTGAAATCTGAAAAGGAATATGCAAGTCAGCTGGTAGGTAGGTAGAGGAATTACATTACTGTCTCTCATTGTTAGAAATGTAACCTGTGCTTAACTGATCAAGAATATCATACATAAAAAAATGTGCATATCTATGGATACATTGATGTATTACTGAGCATATAAAATTCATAAAGGATGTAATATACTTCAGATCAACCTTATGACTGAGCTTCAGAAAGTGGAAATCTGGGTAAAATATATGTGAATTATCTCAAAGAAAACAGCATTTGAAGATCCAAGAAATTTCTTGCCTGAAGGCTAAATATTAGTTTCACATCCTAGGAACATTTTCAGTAATATTTATTTAATCTAAATAATTTCATTATTTGATATTTACTATTTGGCAAAAGTTTAACATATTCAACAGTTTAGTTTTTTATCCAAAGATTTTGTTCTAACATAGTTTGCTACTTTACTTTTAAATATTTATTTTTCTCCCATGAAATAAAGCAGTATAAAAGTACTAAACTTAAATCAAGCCTTGATTTTGGAATTTGTTACAGTTATAGTAATTGGAATTCCTTAGTTTAACTCAATGTGTCAAAAAAACCCCAGATAATATAGACAAGAATGGAAAGAGAATACTAATGAGAATGTTGATTTACAAGAATAATTTGAAAATCTACATCAGAGTCAATGCCTGTGTCAATCATGAAACCACATCACATTTCTTCAGTTCATAAAGGATGTCTATGCAAGCAGTCATCCACTACTAGTTGTTCTTAAATTAAACAGCTCAAATATGCTCTTTCTGTAGCTGAAACTTTTAGTGTTATTTTTCACATCAGATGCTTTTCAAGACAGTTTGTGGTTATATCAGATATTGTTGCAAACCACAGCTTCTAAACCACAGAGACATCAATTTTCCTGTCAACAAAGTTTGTGCTATTACACAGATATGTGTATTAGTCTAAATATATTTGCCAGCAAAACAAATATTCTTTTTTTAATAAGATGTTAAAGTTTCTGAAATGCCTGTGTCTGGACATTTCCTCTTCTTTTCCCATAGGGCTTATTAGTTCAACTTCTGAGAGCTTCAAACTGCGTCCCTAAGCAATACAACATTTTTTTCAAAGCGAATGCCCTAGAGCTGTCTTGCCAATATGGGACACATGTTTACTGGGTCTGGAGATACGAAACTGTGTTCTTGTAATTAACAAAACCTGCATATTATTAAACATTCAGAAAAGGAAATATATATGGGACATTCCTTCACAGTGTAAATAAACTTTATGCTTTTTTAGGTAATGATGACAAAATTAGTAAGTTCCCCAGCCAGACCATTATATTTTACAGACCAATTATTATTGGTCATATAAAATCATCTGCATGGACAGATCAATATCAAGCATTTAGCAGTTTATATAGTCCTCCACTCAGGATTCCCTGAAATAAAAAAGCACAGTCAAAAATTAGAAAGCATTTCTTTGCTTAACTATCAGAGCTAATGACTGCTTGGAAATTGACTTAGGGCCTTCATATTGTTTCTTCCTCTTTACACGAAAAACTCTCTAGTCTTACAGTACTTGCAATCAAGCTACCTTTGTCTCAAATCCAAATGATTGCTTTCACTGGTATCTATCCACTCCGACAGTAGAATACAGAGGTTGCAGGCTTGGTAATACATTAAGCGTTTGTAGGACCAATTTCTATCAGTGAAGTCAGCTAGCATGGAATGGCCTGTATCCATAATATTCAGTCCATCCCTTATCCTCTCAGACAGGGAGGTATTATTCACATTTCCTATCAGGCGTGGTTGCTTCACCATACTAACTCTTGTCCTTGCTTGATAATTATTTGGGAGAATTCTAGTTGCCAAGCTCAAAAGGTAAGTTAGATGCTATTTCAACAATTTAAATGTACAAACACATGATTTCTTGTGTTTGTGAAGGTTCTCTTTTTCTGTTTAATTTACCAGAACAGACAGTCACAGAGGGCATCACTAAAGTACTTGACAGTTTTTCAATGCCCTTCCATAATTTCAGAGATTACACATTAATTTACCCTGCAGTGTACAGAGGAAAGCAGACAGATATGGTTTAAATGTTTTATTTCTACTTACAATGAATGGACTTAGGATCAATAATTCAATGGTTCAATTATTTTGAAAGTTATGTTTGTAGGGGAAACTAATTAGGAATAAAGTGCTCTCAGACAGTAATAGCAGTTTTCTTAGCAGGGCAATATGACAACAGTGTGTTGCAAAACCTTGCTGGAAACAGAAAAAATAAAATAACTCTTACAGGAATTGCTACACATTACAGTCATCTTTATTCCCAGCAGGTTCTTGCTCATCTCCAACTTAGAAATTTTTTTCTAATTAATTTGTCTGGTTTCCAGGGTATTGGGATGGGGGAACATTTTTTGGGTAGGGGTGGTTTTTTTGCAATCTTTACACTGTCACTGAAATGATAAATCATGATAATTTATTATTGGAAGTTCTGCATTCTTACTGAAAAAACTTAATATTTTGAGGTGGTCATTTTATTTTAATATTTATTAGCATACTTATGTTAGTAAAAGGTAGGACATTCCTGAAGTGTTCACAGAGAATTTTAAAAAGACTTCAATAATTCAGTGTTATATAAGCAGGTTTCAAATAGGGATGTTTGTTTCCTATACTATCCAGTGAGATTTCAGCAATATTCAAAGTAACAAAAATCTTCCAGTCAGCAGTTATCGTTCTGTCCCTTTCCTTATGGCTCAAATCAATTAGATTTTACTTTTTTGTTACCCTTCCAGGCATTAGTCATGATCTGAATTGCAAAATGTTTCAGTGTAAAATGTTCACAGCTACTTAGTAATTTACTGATACTTCTGTAAAGTTTCAAAGTACTCTGCTACAGCACATTTGTCTAGCAACATTAAAAGAAGCTTCATTAGCTCAAGAGTGAGTTAATTTACATTATGAACATCACACTTGTGCAAAGTTTCATTCTGGCTGCTTTATCCACGTCAAGTCAAATAGCAAAGTACAAGAGGGTTCCATTTTCTCCAAACTAGACAAAATAATTGACAAAATACTGTATTTGTTCATTAATTCGCAAAATCAATTAATTGATCTGTTGCGTTTATTTGTTAACAATTTTGCTCACTGATTTTTAACTTCCTAATCAGCTAGTTTCTTCTAATAAAAAGATTTTCCATTCAATTTATAATCTGGGTAGCAAAGCTTTCATGTTAACAAAATATACCTAATGTACATTTGATTCATGCATCCAGATCATTTATAAAAACAGTAAAGAACACTGGGCCTAAAATTGAGTGCTGTGGAATCCCACTGGTGACTGGCCACCAGCATGATAAAACCCAATTTACTATAACTCTTCGAGCCTGATCCATCAGCCAATTGCTCCCTGAATATATTATGGACTTGTCTAGCTACGCAATGCATGTTCCATCAGAATAAAATCCTAATGAAAAAAAAAAATAGTCCCACATAGAACACTAAGAACTTTTTACATATTTCTTTTTCACAAGAAAAAATATGTTCTCTTATAGTGGTCATTATCAGGGACAATATACTTGTGCCTGAATACAAAAGCAGTCAAAAGCTCAAAAGATATCCCTATTTGTGTGCTAGGAATTTGTTTAAAACATAAATAATGACAATGTAAATGAAGTTTTAAACTTTATGTTTCTCCTTGAGGAAGAATATTGTGATTGTTGCATCGCAATTTACTTTTCTGGACTTCGTTCTTAAAGAATATTTTTCTTCTTCAATGTTATTACAAATATTTGTGTCTATACATGGCTTGTCTGACTTTATGTTTCTCACCTGTCAAAAGTGATCTTAATGGAATGTCCCGGTCTTGCTTCAATCACCCATTCACAGTTAAGGGAGTCCTTATAATATCCTGGCCACCCTGGCGGTAGGATAACACCACTCGATGCTGTTAAATGTCCACCACATGGTGCTGAAAGAAAAGAGCCGGTATACTTGTATCATAAACAGCATTTGTAATACAATATTATATTCAAAGAACTTTAAACAATTTAATTAAAAAGCATAAAATATGTTTAATATATGACATAACTAAATTTTCTCATTATGAGTACTTTGTTTTCTTCAGAATCTTAAGTTCTGCAATGCATCTTATCGTAGTTTATTATTTGATTCTGTCAGCCTTCCTTCTATTGAAAAGCACATTGTCTTATTAAAAAATACTGTACCAACATTTTTTTAGTTCTAGTATACTCCCACCTTTATGTGGAAATATCAAATTGTTCCAAGTAATTTATATTTAATTACTTTCATTGTACTGTGCCATCTAATACTTTTCTGAGTAATCATTCATCTCAGTGGAACTGATTGTTGTAAATATTCCACTTAATCATAGAATGGTTGCAGTTGGAAGGGACCTCTGAAAATTGACTAGCCCATCCCCTGCTCATTACAGCAGATTGCACAGGACCTTATCCAGTCAGGATCATTCCCCCTCTCCAAAGGCAGACACTCCACAGCATCTCCGAGCAATCTCTTCCAGTGTTTGACCACTTTCCCATTGAAAGTTCCTTCTTATGTTTAAACAGAATTTCTTGTATTTCAGTTTATGTCCATTGCCTCTTGTCCTGTCACTAGACACCACTGAGAAGAGTCTGGCTCCATCTTCATACACAGTCCCACCAGGTATTTATACACATTGCTAGCATCCCTCCTGAGTCCTGAGACTTTTCTTCTCCCATCTAGACAAGCCCAGTTCTTTCAACTTCTTGTATGACAGATGCTCTAAGTCCTTAATCATCTTTGTGTTTATTCACCAGGCTTACTGCAGTATGTCCAAATCTCTCTTACACTGGAGATCCCAGGACTACACACAGCACTCCAAATGCAGCATCACCAATGACGAATAGAGGGGGAGGACCTGTCATTTCCTCTCACCTCAATTCTCCAGCGTGTCGAGGTCCTTCTGAACAGAAGCACAATCATATGGTGTATCAGTCACTCATTCCAGCTTTACAACATTTGGAGATTGCTCAGAGTGTAAACTGTCTCAGAATTCAGATCATTACTGAAGATTTTAAACACTACTGAACTCAGTATTGACCCGTGGGGTACACCACTATGGACTAGGCTCCAGTTGGACTTTGTCAGAAGCCTATGAGCTCAACAGTTGTCAGTCCACTTCACTGCATGACTTCCCCTTCATAAATCCATGCTGACAGCTCCAAATCACTATCTTCTTCTTCTTTGTTGTTTGGAAATAGTTTCCAGGAATATTGCTACATCACCTGTCCAAGCGATCAAGGTGAGATATGTAGTTCCTTGGATCTTCTTTCATTTCTTGAAGGTAGGAATTTACTTTCGTTCAGTTCTCAGGAATGTCTCTGGGTTAAACAATCTTTCCTTGGTTTAAATAACCTCTCCAAGATAATTGAGAGTGACCTTGCAATGTCATTGGCTGGCCTCCTCAGCATTCTTGGGTATATCCCATCAGACTCATTCCCATATGTTAAATTTGTTTAAATGTTCTTTAACTTGATCCTTCTCCTTAAAAGGGAGGAGGACTATGAAAGTGACAGGGCTAGACAGGAGGCATTTTTCAGAGAAGGATCACAGGACTTTGGTGTAGGATTAACAACAGCAGAAGCGACTGAACAAATTTTGGGAAATATGTGTCCCCTAAAAAATTAAGCTCTCATAGCACAGGGCTTTGGGATGTTATATTTTACAAAGACTATGGAGCAGTCTAAAACAGGAAGGCTTTCAAGGTCAGGAAAATTCATCTTAGTATTGTTTGCATTACCCTCAAATAGTCAGTGGTATCTTTATCATTAAATTCCATATTGCAGTGCAGGAAAACTTGTCACTTTTCTTCTGTTTCTCTTAGTGACTGGCAAATCTATTATGCCATATGGAAATAATAGTAACATGAATTTGTAAGCAATAAATTATTATTCCTAGCTTTGATTCAATGTTTTCAACCAAAAAAAAAAAAAAAAAAAAAAAAAAAAAAAATCACAGAATCACAGAATATTCATGGTTGGAAAGGACCTCTTAAATCACTGAGTCCAACCATACCCATAACAAAAAAAATGTTACTTCAGAGTGGTTATTTGATTTCATTCATGATCTGCACTTGTCCTATTAAGATTTTCTGGATTTAAGGGGGTGGGGTAAGCAACTAAAACCCATGAAACATAAGACAATGAATTGTGTCTGAGGCAAAATGAGTGTCCAAGAAAATGGTATTTCCATTACAGGTCTATAGTTAATGAAGAATGAAATGTATACCAAAATGAAAACAACTATAAGAATGTTGATCATCACCCAATTATAACAAAACAGGTTATAACTTCATGTATTTCATGTGTTGCTTATAGAGATTAAGTATACAAAACAGAAAGCAGAGAAACAAGAACAAAAAAAAACATTCAGAAATCTCAGATAATTAGAAGCAAACTAAATTATATCTAAACTAACTAGAAAAGATTCCTGGCCCATGCTATAATCCAAACCCAGAAACTCCTTCATTATCACCTAGAAAGAGAATCCACATCAGAAGGGAACACATCTTGAAGGGAACTTGAAAGTACTGTACTTGCTTCTATATCAAAAATACACCAGGCAAAATCTACATAAAAATTTTAATAGTTTAATCTTTTTCTCACTAAAGTGTAGGGAAACCTCCTGCAAGGCTCAAAGGATAACTGAGCAGTTCTTAATGTCTTTTTTTAAAGAGTAATTTCTGTATTTGTTTTCTTTATCTTTTTTTCTTAAAGTGCTCGTCTTATGGAAATAAAATTACACAAAGATTACTCTGAATACTTTATCATTTGTGTATAGAGTGTATAGCGTTTCAAAATGAGAAAACATCTTTTGCTGAAGAACCTCATGGGCTTGTTTTGCTCTAGGCAACAAAAAAACCTACTCCACTGCATATGTTATTACATCACTTAATTAGGTTAAGAAGTCTTGCCAGTACAACATCTAGTTACACATACACTAATTCTACCGGGCTCCTACCATATTTTTTTCCAGTATCTCTAAATCTTCTTGGAAACTCACAGTCTTATGAGAACGGGTTGTCAAGTTGCTCAAATAACAAAATCCATACAAATTCTATTATAATTTTTGATAGATATATGATAGATAGACTGCACTGCAATTACACCAAAATCAATGGAGGTGTGAAAAGTACACCAGTTAGATGGTTTGGATTATTTTCTCCAAAAAGTATCATTTAGTTGAGCGTTTGACTACATACCTATTGTTTACTAAAACATATATAATTTTTTGAGCAGTACTTTTAGCACACACACTCTAGTCATTTGTTAAATACAGTCATATATCTTGACTTAGGACCCATCACTGTTAAGCATCAGGGAACCAGTCTAATTTTTATTTTTTTTTTCTGACTGTTTTTCACACTAAAGAGAGATTTAATCCTAAGTATAACTCATTTTAGTTTGTTTATTCACCTAGGAAAGAAGAAGCAAATAAATCTGGATTTTTCTTTTAACATAATGAATATTAAACTTAGGTCTGATTTTCACTATATTTCTCAGGGAAAGAAAAACAAGTACTGCAGGTCATTATGTTACATACAGAAATTCAGGTATACTTTTGTTCTGAGAAAATTAAAGGTGCAAATTTTTAAAAAGGACTTTTAAATAGAAACTTTACTTCATTTTTCAATGCAGTAGATAATTGTATTTTTCAGTATGCTACAACCAAAACTGCTGTAACAGCTATAACTCACAACAAAGTAATGATGGTGACAATCAGTACTTGAAAAGAATAGCAACTAGATTTTTAGAATGTTAATTTATTCCAAGAATATAAGAGCAAGCTATCTTGTTTCTATTATTACTCTCTCATTTGACTGGATGAATTAAGATGAATTAATAGTTTCAGATTAAGCAGTCTTCTTTATGTGTGAAATGTAAAAAGTAAGCTAAATTTAAATAGTTTCATTATTCAAACTGTAGGTGCAAAGTAAAGATTGTGCCCTTACCTTCACAACGTGGGACAGTAGAGCTCCATACAACATTTCCATCTTGCATAATACATGTTATGGATTCAGAGCCTTGGGTCTTCACAAAACCATCATCACAGTGAAAGGAAACAGAACTTCCCAGTAGGAATCTGTCTCCAAAACGCCTCCCATTTATAGGAATGCCTGGATCATGGCATTCATTCTGACCAAAGGCTGATAAGAACATAGTAACAATAATAACAGTAATAATGAGAAGAGCAGTAATAACAACAACAATAATTATAGCAATAATTATAAGAACAACAGCCTCTCTAATTGATGTTTTGTTTTGTTTTTTTTTAGGGGATAATAGTCTTTGTTAAGTAGCAAGATTAAAATATAACTGAACCTATAGAAAACTCCTCAAAGAAAAGTAAGCATGAAATCCAATGACATTCACAAAGATGCAACATAATTCAAGTCCTGAAGCTTTTTAGTTACATGTAGCTTAGATACACAAAACCACTTTGCTTCTATTTCCCTCTGGACAAAATCCAACTGTTTGCCTCTATCACAAATAGAAGTGTCATTTCACTTTGCAGCTAATCTGACAGAAATACAGGCTACTGCTAGAAATCTATGGCTACTGCCTATGCCAGACAGAACAACCTCCCAGTGAGATGTTCAGATCAGTCTGCCTCCAACTAGTAGGGTGGCAACACAGGATGCAGCCCACACCTCCATGTGTATATGTGACCTCACAGGGGTTGTTCTCACCAGTATATGGATTACTGAGTTGCAGAGAGCAGGGGTGTGGGTGCATGTAAATCTAGGGGACATCTGTGCCTTTCAGGAGGTATGGGCAAGTACGGGAACCCACTTCAAGGAAAAGGGACATGTGCTTGTAACTCATATGTTCTGCGAAGGGAAATGTTTATGTAAAACTTGGCAGGGCAGAAATGAGCATGGATTAGAATGGAAAGGTATTTACAAATTTATACATGCCTGTTTTCCTTAGTATATCAATTATAAAGTGCCTAACGTAGTTGGTTTTCTGTTGAATTGCTGATATTGATCCTGAATCTACAATTCACTGATCGACACTTATGCTTCATTAATAAATCAATTAACTGCTTTGATCCTGATTTGATTTAAACCATGAGTGGAGCACTTCTTGCCTGCAACACATAGGAGTTACAGAAGTACTAGCACTTCAGTTGAACTTAAACTCGGCATTTCCTATGAACATGAAGGATTCATAAATCAGGGAGACTCACATTTGTTATCTCAGTTTCCCACTATGGAGGCACACATACTCTTAGATATTTCTAGCATATAAGGCATGTATCAAGGTCAGCAGTAACACCTACACTAAGATAAATGTGGTGGTGGAAAGCTCTTTTTGCATAACACCTAGGTGATCAAGACTCTCACGGAATTTGATCTATGAGTATTACGTTTCTGATTTCATAATTCTGCAGATTCAAATAGAAATAGTAAATATTGTCCTTATTACAGTCTATCTTTACCTTGGTAGAACAGCATGTGGAAAAAGGGATCTTAGATAAACTGAGACAGAAGCTGACCTAGAATTCAGGCCTCACATTTTCTGGTGAGATTTTTAATCTCTACAGTCTTAGTTAAGTTCAGGATCATCTCTTCTCATTTTTCAAAGGATGATAATTACAGCTTTCTCTTAAAGCAAAGGAAAAACTTATGCATGCAAGATTGAAAAAAAGATTGCAATCCATGAATTCCACTTTTATGTGGGGTATCTTTCTAAATAATGCCAGGAAACACCTTGGCCCTGAACAAACACTGTTAATTTAATTAATTAATCTTATTTGACACAGTGTAGGAACGGTGCAATATGTCACAAAGACAAATGTATAGTCAATTAACTTATATAACCTCAGGAGATAATTTCTTCAACTAAAAAAATAATCTCCATATAAGTAATGTCTTTGACTAATAAATCTCCTAGGAGAGTTAGAAAGATCTGGTAAGTATAATAATATTTTCTACATGACAGTGATGTTACTAGAGTTTTCAGATGAAAGTAGAGTAATATCCATTCATATAAATAAAAAAATGGATGGCTATCTGTAGCCAGATTTTTTTTTTGCCTCATTTAGCAAATAGGAAAGACATTTTCAGTAGCTCTCTATATGTATATGACAGCTAGGTCCACATTTAACAAATGAAAGCAGTGCAGTTATACAACCATTATAATTTACTTCTGTATTATAAATAGAAACATGACCTATTTTTCATTATTATAAAGACAGCTTGAAATTAAGACTACACATAAAATAAAAACTTGGTTCTTACTTGTGTAAGTGATATTAAATCCTCTTCCCGTGGTAGAGTGATCTGACTGAAACTCAAGTCTTACAATGTGCCCACTGCTAGCCAACTGAGAAGGGACCTCATTGCCAGAAAAAGTGCCAAGAGGTGGTAAATCTGAAATCCCATCATCTTTTACTGTAAGGTAGTCAAACTGAGGTTCTACATCAAAGTCATTGAAAATCAGATGGATTCTGCTTCCTGGCTCTGAGATAATTAACCAAACACAGTTCATATTGTTGCCATACTCCTCAGGATAATTTGGGGAAAGAATAATTCCAGACGGTGTGGTGAAGTTGAAGAAACACGAGACTAAAGAAAACAAAAAGATTCTCAAAATAACCATCCATAAACATTATAAATGTTTGCCTTTATATTTTTTATTCTTGTCGAAAAGGATACTTGTGAAGCCTGAGTGTCAAAACTACTAAGCATGTAACCTGGAAATATTTAAGACTGTCAGAATATTTCTCCAATATAACATGTCAGCTTTGCATGGTTTTATTTCCCCAGTTGAAGCTAGGTGACTGTAGCAAGGCCTGCAAGATATCATTTTGAAGCATGTAGAGAATGGCAAAGAAGGCAAAAGTAACGCCTGATGTATTAGAATTTGGAAAAAAAGTTGTCAGGTTTCTTCTGAAATGAAAATGCAACCTCCAAATTTAAATGTGATTTTTTTTCTAAAGGGCGTATGAGTGAAAATGTATTTAGCAATTAAAAAAAAAATAAAAATCAAGCACAAGGGCCAGTTTTGTCTATAATACACAAAGTTCATGCTGATGCAAATAATAGTACAAATAGATGTGCCCTAATCAAGAAATCTTAAGAGTAAATAGTAAAAACTTTTTTAACTCCCAGTTTTCCTTTGATAGCACAGGGCAACTAAACAAAAATAATACATAGCTTTCCTCCTTTTTCATCCCTTTGGGTAAGATTTTGTCAAGACAATCATAACTAATTTCGGAGTCATGAGCTTGTAGCTGTTGCTTCATCGAGAAGTGCAGTGTATTCAGAAAGAGGAAGGCTCACTGCATATTAGTTAACACAAAGGATAACCATTACTCAGCTCTTCAACTGTGTCAGACTAAACTCAGTGTTTGTAAATAGGTGGTTTAAGTTTACATTCGGTTATCTTTCATAATGAGTATGTGCATCAAACAGTGGAGCAAGGTAAAATATTCTACGGTCTTGCTAACAGAAACGAATATATGAACCCAATGCAATACAGCACTATGAAGAAGTGCAACTTCTTTCTTCAAAGGGAATTTTAGCTGCACTGTCTCCGTGCCCAAGCCTTAGGTGCTTAGACACATTTCAGCATTTCCTAGGCAACAGAGACTTCTTCCAGTCCATAGCAATCTTACTGATCTTTGTAAATCCTGCACCAACACACCTGCAAAACACCTATATGTCTAAGCAGAACTGGACCCCTCAGGAAGGTTGCTTTGAAAAGTCAGTAATGAATTCTAAAAATATTTATAGGAAAAGGTACTGTGATCTGCAGAACCAGAGTGCCTAATATACCTGTGTACTAGAAAGATTTACTCTATTACCATAGAAGAAGTAAAAAGTTAAAAAGCAACAAAACCTATTTAAATCCATCTACAGGCTTACATACATATTCTATCTTTTAAAGCAAAATTCACAACTAATGATCTTACCTACCCTTCTTCCATGTTCGACAGTGTTATACTCCTTGTATTCATTTTCATGCTTTATTAGGATATCAGAAAAAAAACTCCAATCTTTTCTCACATGGTTCTGCAGCCTGCTTTACACTCCCAGAATCAGTGTGTTATTGCCACAGAGTCCTTTTGAACACTTACATGCTATGACGAATTGCTCATTTTAGAGTCTAAGTCAACACAGATTTACATTAAGAATGTTAAATTGTTCAATTAAATATAAAACAAGGGGAAAGAACATTCTAAAACAGTCCTACGTGGTGTTCTCCATAAATAAGCTCAGTAGTAACTGAGCCAACTAAAAAAACTGTGACTGAAAAAATCTTCAAGGTCTTTTGAAATGTTTTCCTGCTGGCTAGTCACAAATGCTAAGAAAAGCAAGAGGATAAGGTCAGAAAATTAATATAGAAAAAAAAAAGAGAAAAATCTTACAAACACAGCTGGGTTTGTTGCCAGACCACTGGTTGTTTTGTTGACATGTAATTGTTCTCTCTCCCACTAGTTCAAAAGCTGCTTGACATTCAAAGGTAAGTGTGTCTCCATGCAGAAAACTGCTGCCAGTCCTTTTTCCATATGATGGAATTCCAGGGTCTCCACAACCTCCTTTCTCAATTTCTGAATATCGAAAAATTCACACACAATAAATAAGGAAAATATATTTTAAAGTATTTTCTATGTCAGTGTCAGAAGTGCTTACAAAATATCTGGTATTATGACCTAATCTATATTTACAGTTGAATCAGTTCACACTAGATGTAAATCCTGTAAAACTGCCCTAAGATAACTTAGGATCTGAGGTCTTTCCACAAGCTAATAGTTTCTGTACCTGCATTGCTGAAGATAAAAAAATACTTATGTTTAACAGCACATCTGCACTGAATTGCAGCATATTTGAAGGTAAAATTACAAGGCCATAGTCCCCATTTTAACCATGGACACATACTATGTGTAGAATCTATTTCTAGTAATGAAGCACTACTAATAAAAGATCTATCTTAACTCTCACATCTGCAATTCCATTTATAAGGATATTAGCAATATGATTAAAAGTATATCATTTAGTGATAGCATCAATTAATTTAAACACGAAACTGTAATAAAAACAAACTCAGAAAATATTTTTTAATATCATACTTTAAAGTAGGGCCACATTTTTCCCAGCTGCATTCATCTACACTGGAAAGAGATTAACATTTTGTATTATACTTTCTAGATATTCTCTATGAGATCTGCTATGTAGATATTGTATGTATTTTTACAAGATAAGAATATAAAATACTTAAGTCTTATGAAATTTCTGAATAATACCAGGGAAGGAAGTGTAAATATTAATTGCCTATGACAGAAATGCTGAATAGCTGCGTACATGATTCTCTATCAAAAAATGAAGGCTCCATTCATGTCATTTATTTATGTCATTAAATTTAAAGCAATTTTTATGTTCACCTTCATTTGATCAGCAAAAGTAACAACAAAGCACTTCTGGTTTATAAACTGTGTTGCTACATTTGTAGTAAAATGATGTAAATGTCATTCAAATGAAATAGTGTTTAAAATATTTTTATTTAAATGTTTCTGAGTTCAATTCAAAGCATGAAATCTGGAAGATTTGAAATAACAAGAAAATTCAACTCACTGAACAGTTTTAAACGTTAATATTAATTTAGGACCATTAAAAATGTCTGTTGTCAAATATTATTACATTTACTCATTTATTTTAACTACCAGAAGGAGCATGTATCTTGACACACTAACTCCAACAGAAATGTTAAGATATAGGATAGTATAATATTATACATGAAGTCAATCCACTATGTTTACACCCTGAAAGCAGTCATTAACACATTGTTGACAATCATGTTCAGGAAGGCATGAAGTATTTCAGAAAATAAAAGGTTATTCATATTTCAGAAAACAAAAGGTTATTCATCAGGATAAAAAGAGGTTTGTTTTTTGTTTTTTTTTTCCTTGGTAATCTTAAAATGAAACTTTGGAGATAAAATTATCAGTAACTATTTCTTCAGTGAATTCAAAGCAGTTCCAGAGTCTGTTCTTTTACTTAAATAGTTTTACCAAAAAGCTCAAATGTACCAAATTAACAAAAGCATCTTCCAAAAAGTCCAATACATAAATATAGTAAAACACCAGTAGAGTAATATCATAAATAAAATTTATAAATAAGGATTCAAAATCATATATACTTATAAATGCTTTCCTGTAGTTTCATATGCCTGCTCCTACTGAGACATTGATTCTGACTGCCACAATGGAGCAGTGGAAAACGGCTTTCCACAGCTCCACATGCTACATGAAAATGTGGGGAGCTGCAGAAAATCAGAACCCACATTTTAATTGCATTTTAAATGTTTATCTCCTCCGCTGAAAGCAGACCCATATCTAAACCAGCATAAACTGATCTAAAAACCTATTGTGACTCAAAGATCAGGGCACTACCGTCTCAGGAGCGTCAGGAGAATTTGGAGCACCTTGGGAGCATTTGAAATAGGAAATGTGATTACACTGCAACTGAACATTAGTGCAATGTTACTTTAATTTCATTCTATTTTAAAGAATCACAGAATTATAGAATCATTTTGGTTGCAAGATACCTTTAAGACTGTGAAACCCAAACATTAACCCACCACTGCCAAGACACCACAAAACCATGTCCCTAAGCACCACATCTACATGTCTTTTAAATACCTTTAGGGATGGTGACTCCACCACTTCCCTGGGCAGCCTGATCCTTGCTTTAAAACACTTTCAGTGATGAATTTTTTCCTAATGTACAATCTAAATCTCCCCTAGCGCAACTTGAGGCCATTTCCTCCAGGGCTGCATTCTGTTCAGCAAGTTTTAGTGTTTTTTGAGGGTGCACAATATCCACTGAGGTCTCTAAGATAAAGTTTTTCTCATTGATTTACAGTTATGTATAATCAAGCATAACTATGTCTTTCATAGAGTCACCAGAGTGCAAATAAAAAACTTTACCTGTTCATATCAAAGATATTTGCATAAAACAGAAAATAAACTACTTTGACGTGCTTGACAAGTAGAGTGCTGCTAATATTAGGCTGGGGGGTGGGGTGTTACTGTTTATTTATTTTTCTGTTTCTGTGCACTCTGGGAAGTATAATGATCTTATGAAGTGTGTCCAGGACAGTAAAATTGTTAGGTCTTACTTGTTCTATCCTGCCATTTAGACCACTTAAAGTTTTGATTTTGTATATTCTAAGTTATTATAATCATTATAATGGTTATAATTATTTAATTCCAGCACTGGAACAGGCTTCCCAGAGAGGTTGTGAAGCCTCCTTCTCTGAAGACTTTCAAAACCTGCCTGGGCATGTTCCTGTGCAACTTGCTCTAGGGTGAACCGGCTTTGGCAGGGGGTTGGAACTAGACGATCTCCAGAGGTCCCTTCAAACCCCTACCCTTCTATGATTCTGTGATTAGTGAAACTAAGAATTTAATTTTAAATGCTACAGTGAGCTAGAATCTGAATACAAGAATCTAGAGGCTGAATGTCAAAGAACACTTACTCTGACAGATACATTCAAAGGTGTAAAAATGCCATGCAATACAAGTCTTAAGTTCTTGAGAAAGCTGTATTATTTCTACATACATTTACAATTTGATGCAATGAATATATACAGAAATGTTGGGTTGGCTATTATAAATTTTAGGTTGGAAATAAAAGTTCTGGATGTCTGCTGGTGTCATGCCCAGCAGTCTTTCCTGATTACATTTCATCCTGAATAGAGATGATATGTGTTGCTCTGAATAACACTGCTTTATATATCTTTAGTTAAAGTTATTTATTCCAATCAAATTTAAAGAAAAATGAAGAGAGTCTTTCTTATAGTCCTGTGCAGGGGGTGGGATGTGACAGGATAATGTTCACAATAAAACATAGGTGAACACTGATGGTTTTAAATCATTGTAACATCCCAAAATCTTTTACTTACACTGGGGGAGAAGCTGAAAAAAAACCCAACAGCATTTTGTTTTTGACAAATAGCAAAAAAATGTCAACACATATTTATGTTAGCAAAATAGCAGAAGAAAGAACCTGTGGCAGTGGTTCCAAGCAGTGGATTAGATTTTGAACTAAACTCAACTGGTTGTGATAACATTTGGAAATATAAGGCCAACAAACTTCAGTTGCAAGCTGAATAAGTTTGAGAAATTCTACTGACTGAAATTCAGTAATCCTTTGATCAGCATACATTTGTTTGTAGTGTTGTATTTTACAACACAGTAGAAGTATTTAGATGTGCAAGATTTTTATCATGTTCTATATCAAGGTGACTATACAAAGCAATTTTTTGCTCAGTAATTCATAAGAAGACCATATAAACATTTTGAAAATAAAAACTGGCAACAAATGTAAGATCTTTGCACCATTAAAGACATATTGAAATGTGGTGAGTACTCCAAATGAAAGGAAAAACCCCAAAAGATCTTTTTGTTTGTTTGTTTTGTTTTGTTTTTAGTATTTGAACTCTTCATTCTTTGAGGAAGGGTATGAAAGTGCATGCATGCTAATACCACTCCCTGACATCTAAACAAACCAAAATATAATCACCACTTGAGGTAAATGATCCTAACTTTGTTTTTGGTTTTGTTTCGTTTTACATTGAGAGGAAAAACACATGAACAGGCATATATAGTGACAGACAGGAACCAGTTTATATCATTTAAAAGGAGTCATGTTCTTCATTTATTTTAGATATTACAACTGATACTGCTAGAAAAGCTGTAAAGATTCATGGCTTTATTGTATGTTTTAATTGTAATAACTAACTTTGGTTTAGAGTAAATAGTACTCTGTTTACTAAAATTTCCTTAAGCACTAACTCATTCTTTGGACACTGACAGGAAAAATAAAGATCCTTTGAAAATACTGTGCTAAAGGGCTCTTTTAAAGTGTAATGGACGCTTTTAAAATTTTTCCATAAAGGATCCATGATTTCCTATTGAAGAAAGGATTGGCCATGGCTGAAATGTCCCAGAAATGTCAAAAGAAAAGGAAGGTACTAGGAAGAAGATTGGTCTGCAATTAAATGAAAAGGTATTAAAAGTGGCATGAAATACATTTTTTTTTTTAAGTTTCAATATAATATTACATACCATATCTGTTGGCAGTGAAGACAATTTGTACTGCTCTTAATTTCTTTCTGAAAATATATACTGTTATTTACTGAATTAATATGATGTTTTTCAATTAAAGTCAGCACATGTTATATAGCTTCATCTGCACAAATACCCCATTTAATGTAGTTTGTTACTATTTTCATCTAGAAATCTTCACAGTACAATGTGCTCTGAGCTATGTTTAGAAAACATCAAGACTGCACATTTTAGATACATTTTCTTTTAAATGTCTTTAATTCATCATAATTAAAATAAACTTGAGTACTAATGTACACTCAGAAGTGGTTAGATACAAAACAACATATGCAAGCACATGCAATACTACATTTGATATTGTTACTACATCTGTTAACCTTATTCAGCAATTCACTCATTTAATAAAGAGTCTTAATGATCTTATTTTTATATACAACAGATAAATGGAAAAAGTCTAAATATTTTTCCTGACAATATTCTGGATTACAAACTATTATTTTCTCAAATTTCATAGCAATGTAAAAATAAGCTATTATTTCAGCTTGAACAATAATAAACTTTTTAAATCTGAATTGCTTATAAAATAAGAGTAATGTAAAAAGGCTGCTCTGGAGGATATGCTGACTTTGTAACAGGTGGAGGTGTTTGCATATCAAATCAATTTCAGTCAAAGTGTGGAAATTAATATCTGTTTATGAGCTGAATAGATAAATCACAGTTGGTGGAAGGACTTCGAAAGAATAAAGTACTGAAGGACTCTGAAGGAACTTAGTGAAATAAATCAATTCTTCAGAAAGGGTCTTACTGAAAGAAAGGGTCTGAAGGAAAATCTTCAGATGTTGCTTAATTTTTCCCATAGATATTACTTCACTAACAGCTACAACTATGAATTTTGTTTTTAATAGTATTTGAGATTCAAATTTACATTTCCATTTCAAATCATGTACATTAGGAATTAGTTCCATTTGGGACCTGGTAATCAATGAAGTGACATTTAAGAACTTCAATAAATACTATAATTAAATTTGTCAGAGGACAGAATTCTCAGTAAAGGTGTTTTCTCCTCACTCTTATAAATGTGGGTTTGTTTTTTTTTTCTTTTTAAGAAACACTATTCTTAAACATAGCAAACAGTTAACAAACGAGGAATCATCACAGTTTCCTACATTATTTCTCACAAAACTAAGAAAGTCAGAGATATTTTTTTTCTTTTTTTTTTCCTCTTCCTCTTGGCTACACTACAACCTGCCTTATTCTCTATCTGATATTTCTTTGATTGTATTATATCATCTTATAATATGGAATAGATTTCTCATGATGAAAAAAAATATATATATGTTCTGTTTGTCATCTGTGAAACTGGAAATATGATTGTGTTATGGATTAGTAAATCATTTACTACATTAAATGATATACAAGGTACTTATGCAATCAAAAGGTGGAAAAACACAAATCAAAAATGTTATGTTATTGAGTTAATAGTTAAAGAAAATATTTACATTAGATATAGAACTATGTAAAGATTAAAATACAAATTATATCTCATGTCAGAACATATTTGTGTTCAAATACAAATGTGAATATTATCAGATTAATTTCTAAGACAACTAAATCTCTTTTATAAGTGTTTATACTAATCCTCTCAAAGCACTTCTTTAGCTTAAGTATTGATCTGTTTGTAAATAATCAACACAACAAAATTACAAATAATTCCACACAACACTGAATGGAAAAATATTATTTTAAGTAATGACTACCAACAATATCATATTTTTACTTTTCTTTGAAAATTATTTATTAGAAATTTAAAAGAATATTAAAGCCAGTTTTAAAACTGGATACAGAAAATTTTCATAGGAGCTGGGCATATTTTTATGAAAAAAAGTGAAGGAAAAAATCTTTTATCTGTGAATAAAATTTTGATGGACTTCAGGGAAGAAGGGTACAAAGTGATACAGCAGCTTGGTGGGCAACCTGGCATTCAGCCAGGGTCAATCAACCACAGGTGCCTTAAGAGTGTGACCAGCAACGTTGTGGGACCTCTTTCCCTTCTAACATAGTGAGGCCACATCTGGAGTACTATGTCCAGTTCTGGCCTTCGCAGTTCAAGAGGGAAAAGGAACTACTGGAGCAAGTCCAATGGAGGGCTAAAAAGATGATGAAGGGACTGGAACATCTCTCTTAGGAAGCAAGTCTGAAAGACCTGGGACTGAGAGGGGATCTTGTTAATGCTTATAAATATCTAAATGTTGGGTGTCAGGCAGACGGGATCAGACTCTTTTCAGTGGCATCCTGTGATAGGGCAGGGGGCAATGGGCAAAAAACAGAACACAGAAAGTTCCATTTGAACATAAGGAAGAACTTTTTTACTGTGAGGGTAACAGAGCAGTAGAACAGAGAGGGTAACAGAACAGTAGAACAGGTGCCCAGAGAGATTGTGAAGTCTCCTGTGGAAATATTAAAAACCTGTCTGGATAAAATTGCAACCCTGGACAACTTGCTCTAGGTGAAGCTGCTTTATCAGGGTTGGGGGGTGGACGAGATGATCTGCAAAGGTCCTTTTCAACCCCTACCATTTTGCGATTTGGTGACTTCAGTTATACCACTTTTAACAGCTCATTCACACATTTCTTCTTGAGGATATACTTAAAGATAACATGAATATTTGAATTTATGGACTTGGTAGTGTTAGGTTATTGGTTGAACTTGATGATCTTGAGAGTTGTTTCCAATATAAATGATTCTATGAATCTATTAATACAGCCAAAGCTCTATCAGCCATCATATCATTTAACCAATTCTTTCAGTACTGCTGCAAAAGGGATGGATACTGAAAGTAATATAGACAGGAAAATAAAACTAAGTGGCACCACTGGGAAGGCAATATGAAAGGCTGACTTATTTCTCATTTAAAATCAAGTGCATGATTTTTATAACCAGAGTGCAGGTGTCATGCATCAAAAGGCTTCAAAACTAAAGGGCAACATAATTCTCATGGCTTGATCCTTCTAGTGAAAAAAAATACAAAAATTTGTCACAAAAATCTAATCCTTTCATATGAGTGTATTTTAGTATTGCTCAAAGTAACAACTGTTTCTGTCTAGCTGTGAAGTTTCTTTCTTTCAGACCATCATCTGTAGAAACTTTACAAATAATGGAGGGTGCTTACAAATGTTGTAGATTTTAACAAGATATTCTGAGTATTTCATAATGTTCTGAAATACATGTGGCAAATTATTTGGTCTTAAAAGAATGAAAGGTCTATCTTCCTAGGCAATGTGAATGGAGAGCTAAGTTCATGATGCGTACACTATGCCATTTTCTATATTAAAAATAAGTATCAAAAAGACAGCGAAGGGAGAAAGTTTTAATCAATAAAAAGCTATTGCAAATTTCCATTTACTTAAAATGCTTAAGATGTTCTGTCAAAATTTCAGCTGAGCTGTATCTGTTAAGAAGCAAAGACTGGGATTTATGATTCAAAACCTTAGATTTAACTCTATTTAGTTTAATTGTTGGGGTTTTTTTTCAGTAGAAGGAACAAAGGAAAAGTTGTTGCCCATCTTCCAAAAGCACATATTTTGATAATGTCTGAATTCAAATACATAGGAGTAAAATAATAAAATGAATACTTAATATACATGAAATAAAGATAAAAGCTTAGAGTAAAATAGGAGTATAGTTTTCCTTGAATGACTTATGAGTTGCTTTCTTTCTAAGCATTACACTGTAGATGATTTCTCTAAATGCATGTCTAGTTGTGAGAGTCCTAAAAAAGCCTAATTTTAGTAATGTTTTTAAGCATAGTTTTATCAAATCTCATAAGTAGTAACAAAGTTTTATATCAATATTGGTAGTGAAATGACATTTATAAGCTAGTTGTGCATTTGTAAAAACTGCACTGATTTATGCTTTAGTAAGTACTTTAGCTGTATACAAAAAGACAAATTACATTTATCTGAGCAACGGAAATATATTTCTGAAAGTTTTTTTCTACTAATCTCAGGAGGAACAAAGTATCTTCTTCCAAACAACATTCATAATTAAGAGCCTAAAGCTTTACAGCTGAGCTGAGCATCAATACAAATTAAAGTTGTAAACCTGACATCTTCAGCTGCTTGTAGGGATGATATACTTCATGACACGTGCAAGAATTGTTAATAACTTCAAATTATATAAAATGCTAAGGACTATATCACTGACTCACCAGATTTCTTTTATAACACTGTTATGAACTAAAAGATAGGTTAGTTAAATAACTTCATTAGTTTATATTAGTTCATATAAAGGCAGGAATAAAAAGTAGCTTCTAAACAGGCTATAAAAGAGATGTTGCTATACTGTTGATCAGAAAGTCTGGAAGTCAAAATATTAAATATTTTCATCAGTCTGACACATTTACAGTTTGTAAGCGTAATAAAATCCTAAGATGTTCATGCCTAAAAGTTCAAGCCCATTGTCATCTGCTTCTGTGTCAGTGTGGTACAGCTGATGAGAACAGAAGCATGGAGGCAGCCCAATGTTCAGCTGGCTGCACACTCCACCTTGGACCATAACATCCATAAAGCATCTATTTTTAGATGTGGCACACCCCATGATAGGAGTAGAATAAGCCAAACTCAGGCACATTATTCACCTTATTATTCCATCTTTTGGCTGCAACTCTAGGCCCTGTCAGGAAGGTGTCCAACACCAACTCCTTGACCTGACATCACTGTTTGTTATTATTACAAACATAATGCCATATTACCATATTACATTATCCCGACTTGGGTATGCATGGCAATAACTATCTTATCCATGTAACAGGTAAATTTATGCTTGGACCTATATTAAGAAACGGTACAAACCAAATCATTCTCCTGATTCAAATCTGCCTAAATACTACATGAGATCACAAGTCACTGGTCAAGTTTAAGCATAAGTGGTCTTAGCTTGTGGTCAAAAAACAACTGAAATTAGTGGAAAACTAATAATAATAATACATCAAAAACAAACCAGAACAAACCAAAAACACACACACACACCCCAATTTAAAAAAAAAACAACACCTGCATGATTTAAGAATTAATTAAGGAAAAAATCTACGCCCGTTGAAACAAAGCAAAACAAAACAAAACAGCTCTGCTTTAGCCCATGACCATAAACAAATTGCAAGAAAAGTTTCCCTTTAAAAATATAGGCATTGGTAGAAATATATGTGTTGGTGCTACAAGATTAAACTGTGAACTCAAAATGGTGGCATACTGATATTGTTTATATCCTTAGGATTAAACTTTATGCACACAATGTCTAATGAGGTGTATGCATCATGTTGTTCTTTATATATACAGTAATATAAAAAATAATACCAGTCAGGTTATAGAGTCATTGCATAGCAGGACTGGAATTTAAGTTAGAGCTTAAAAAAATTCCTGCAATAAATAGTTTACTCATTTAAAGTACTTTTAGTTAACCTAAACCATTTTAATCAGTGCTCAGAAGATACTAGGCCCTGTTCTAATGTATACATAAAACTTACTCAGTCTGAAGGAATTTAAACAAGCAAGACAGGCAACAACCTTCAACAAGATTATCATTCATCATATTTATGCTATTATTCCAGGAGGTGACGTATGAGGATTTCAGTATGTCCTCTGTAGGGAAAAATACACTGAAGTCTTTCATAACTTTACTAAATACTCAAAGTAAAAATTATCTTTGAAACAAAAATGGAACTTACAGATCATCCTTTTCATTCCTTTACTTTCTAAACATCTCTCACTAAAATTCTGAAAACTGTCTTAGCAACAGATAAATCTGTTACCTTTTACTCTGAATAAAATTCTCACATAAATTTTTGGTTCATCAACAAAACTTTAAAATTTTATCTTTAACACTGTCCTCTCTACCCAAGTATTCACTGAGAAATGTTAGGGCTTTATCACAAAATCTCAGCTGTGAAATAGATATGGCACTAATTACTCTCTCTATGACAGATACATTTTAATGACATTAACTGCATATTTTGTTTTCCTTGATGTGTGGAGTGGCATCTAGTCAAGCTGGATTCAGTAAAGAAAATTGTCATAGATTAAATGGAAAGATAATTTCAGTACAGATGCTTTGACATACTCAGATGTGGTATTATAATATAACTCCTTCTTCAAGGACAGAACAATTTTAATTTCCGGCCTTTTCACAGAAACTGTAGGTGCTTTCAGAGAATTCTTTCAGAAATATATTGAACCATTTGGTCAAGAGGTCTGGTGATCTATAACAGGGCATGAAGGACTTCCACATAGATTATCTAGAATAGTTTCATAAGAAAAATAACCTCAGGCACAGATCATTTTTCAGCATTTTATTTCTTTTTATATAGGTTAATAATTTTCCATTTTAGCAATAATAATATGATTCTAATATGGTTTAGAATGATTAACATCAAAGTTAAGGTTGCCTGTAGCATCTTGCATTTTTCTTATTGATAATGTACTTACATATAGGTATTTACCAGCTTTGTCAAGTTACCTAATCTCAGTATCAGTTTTACCATCTGTGTTGCCATAGCTCACCTTCCATTGCGTACACTGATATAGGTATAGTACTATTCCTCTGTATTCAAAACTGTAACTAGTTATTTCTTGGGGACCTATGTCTGAAATCTTTCTTGTAAATCCAACTATTGGAAAACTCAGTTGTGCAGTCCAAGAAGCCAGATTAGTCAGACTACAGAACTTTTCTTAAATTACTTATTAATTGTATTTAAAATCAAGAAATTTAAGTAATAAGAATATATATAGCACTACATAGTTCTGATATTCAGATGTATCTGAAGGTGAGCCAAAGAAGAGGCATTTACAGGCATCATTTAATGTCATTTTCAGGTGGATATACTAGTGTAGAATAGGTGAACTGCATCATCAAAATGCTTCTTTATTCATAACAAAACAAAGCTCAACTAAAGTAACAATTTTCTATAAACTGCAATCAATGACACTTTATAAATATTAATTTGTTTGCTCAAATATTACTAAAGAGGGGGAGAAGTCAAGTTCTAATCCTGAGAAAAAAGACATTTTGGTAAAAACGTTTCAAATAAGGGTTCCCTTTCTTTTGTCTCTATAGACAATGTATAAGCCATCAAAGCCTGTAGTTAGCTTTCTTTTTACCTAACTGCAATCACAAAGACAAGTGTCTTTGAGGTCACATTTGCAATCCATTAACTTTCAAATCATTAAAATGAGCTTCTATCTTTAGACAGGTTCTTTCACTGTTAAACAAAGAGGAAACAGAATCATTGAGATACCTTGTGACAGGAGAGAGATTTAAGATTATACACTTGGCCTAAAGCAAGAGATATGTTGACAGCACAGATGGATAGATGTTTTGTCAACAGTAAAAGAAGATGAGAAAATTCTAATAAAACTAACCAGAGCATCGGGGTAAACCAGAGCAAAAAGTTATAATTCACCTTCATAATAAGACATTTAGTATACTTTTGAGGTTATAAATGTTTCAGATTTTACAATACTGAAATTTATTTCCAAAACTACAAAAACACAAAATGACACACTGAAAGTCAGAATCCTACCATCAAATGATAAAAATATATTTCATAACAGAGATGCCACTACTGCAAAATTCACAGTGTATACTTCAAGTGTTTTGAGAGAGTAATAAGAGAGAAATAAGACAGAACTCCATAAATGAAATAAAATATCTTCAACAGATATTCAAATACAGATATGAAAATAGATGCCATTAGGTTAGAAATACCAGAAAGAGAAATTATAGCAGAAAAATAACACAGCATATAAATTGAAATTTTTTAACTCTTTCACAGAGGTACAATGATATAAAGTTCGTATTTTAGGACTGAGTTAAAAATGCAAAGTATTAGATAAATAACGTGCTAATACTCTCTTTCTACGCTCACTATTTCCAATTCAAGAATTCACAGATGGATTCTGTAAAGAAAACATATTGTCTAAACAAATACAGTCCCTAGAAAAGACACAAGGAAAGAAGATGAAGCCATGAAAAAAAGGGGTGAGATTAATTTAAGCTAATAATATGTCATTGCTCTCAGGCAACACAACATACTTGAACTATGTAACTGTATAGGCTGAAATAAGTTTCAGATACTGAATAGTGAACAGCCACTCAATGTTTTACAGCATCTTTTGTACAAAAGTAATTTTTAAAAAATTATTATAAAATCATTTTAACCACATGTGCCCATAAAAAACTATTTAAAATAGTATTATCTGGGTATATCCTTATCCTGAAGGTGAACTAATTAACATGTAAATTAACCAAAAGTGATGCCACATATTAATAAGTAAGAGCTCTTTCTAGCCGCAAGTTTACACAACCTTTTAAAATAGAAAATACCAACACATGGATCATATAATACATATTTGTATCTCCATTTGCCATTAAATAGAGACAGTATCAAAGCTCTCATTTTATAAAAAGACTAAATTCCTATTTGAAATAAATTTATTGGGATGCAATGAAAGAAGCTAAAACATAAGTTTAAAAAATTTAATTTAGTTCATACCTTGATAAACAGCTTTGAATCCCAGTGAGCCAATGCTGTCATCAGATTGCAAATGAAGCCACATCTGGTTGCTCATACTCACAATAAGATCAGGAACACTAGATCCAGTGAGTCTGTATGTATGATAAATTTCAAAGTCATTTGCAGAGGCATAAATTACTACTACAACTAGTAATAATAAACACTGTATTTTAAACTATTAATATAATATTTAGGCCTATTCAGAATATATAGCCCCAGTGTTTTGATCAGATGTTTTTTTGATAAAACTAACTGTTCTGGAAGGATTAGAACAATGTCAAGTCTTAGAAAAATGCATTTTGAATGACTGCATTCAAGGTAACAATGATTAAACCCTTTCAATAACGCTGTTCCTACCTAGAGGCTTCATTAAGTAATTAAGCTATTAGAGATGTAAGGGACTGTGTGAATTAAATAGTTTAAACTTGTTTAGATCAGTTTTGATTTTATTGATATGCTTTTTGAAACTGAAGGAAATTGGCGCATGTAGCCAGAAGAACTTACTAGAACCTCATCTACTCCATTCAATTAACTCACACTGATATTTTGAATTTAAAAGAAGACTGCTATTTCTCATGTAATGTGTGATAACTATGTATAGATAAGTACATTTCAATGTAACACATTTAAGGCAAGCTGGTGAATAACAACATAAAACCTTAGAGCATTTTAGTAGTATCCTTTGTACATCTATAATTCTGATATCTTAATGCAAAAAGATGTGTGTAAAAACATGTTTTTTTAAAAAAAATCTTTGTAGATTACTTAATGGTGAAAAAAAGCTACCAAATAATTAGATTCCATTACTCTGACTGTTCAGATCCTGGTGGTAGCTCTGCAGTTTTTCAAAAGGTAGTGGGAAAATTTGCACATGAAGAATGGCTGCAGACTATCTCTAGCTAAGCTGTTACTAGATAGAAAATTAAAAAACATAACTAGAAGTGGGCATCTTCCTTGAACTCCACGTAGAACTAGACATATCAGAAGCTTTGGGGGTGTAAGGACATAATGAAAGGAGATGGTGAGCGAAACCAAAGGGAGAACTCAGGAACTGTAAGGCAAGCTATAGGGAGCTGTAAGGTAAACTATAAGAATCCTCTCTGTCTTGCATCTAAAATCTCATCCAACAAGGTTATGTACAAGAAGCTGTACATCCCATATCTAAAATATGGATGGTTTCTTACACTGATATATTGAAAAAAAAAAAAATCTGAGTATAATGGACTAGAGACTTCCCAATTACTGCTGCCTGTCTACCTAGAATTGCTGCTATAATGGCTAAGTGTACTCTCATATGGTCTAGCATATTGCAATTTGTTAGCAAGGAGTTGACAGTATTATGGTAATATAGGTGTAGAAAAGGAGGTGGAAAAAAATAAACCTATTATAAATAAAGCTATTATAGCTCAGCATAAGCAAACTCATGAACAGCATTTAGCTAGGATAAGTAAGGAAATTGATAAAACACAGTGAAATATATCTAAGTTCAGTGTGACCTTTGTTAGTAATAATAATGAAAATAATTCATCTGCTTAGTCTGAAAATTCAAGTTTCTTACCAAACTAATTGGTAACCAGTAACTGTACAGCTTCAAAAAGATGTTAAGTTACAGTCAGAATAATTACTATACTCTTGATGATAAAATAATAATTGCTGATAAAGTGGTGACATAAAGTGGTGACATTCATTTAAATGAATTCTTTTGGTAGCCTATAAAAGGAAGATACCTCACCAGACAGTGAGTTACATAAACAAAAGTATTTTCAGAATAGATATATAAAAGAAATAGATATATAAAGAAAGAAAAGGTGAAGAGCATATACATATATTGGGATCGCCTTCTGAAATCACGACAGTAACCATCAATTTCTGACCTATCTTTCTTGTTAAAACACTCATGCAAAAATACCAGCCCATGCTGGTATTTAAACAATTCATGTTTTAAGGGAATAATTTCAAAAAGGGAAATTAAGTTTTAACATATCTGCTGCAAGAACAATATAAATTATGGCATTTGAAGGCAAAACAGACTTTCTAAAGCAAAGCGTTAGTTTAATTTACAAGAAGTGGGAAATGCAAAACAAAGCATTGCAGGAAATGTTCTGACTGATAATCTTTACCTCATGCATAATTATCACTAGAGAATTACTTTGTAAAAGTAGTCATTATCTTCTAGCCAAACTATGTCAAATATGAGGAATAGATCTAGTCAAAACTTTAAAGCCTAAACATATTTAGATTAATTTTCAATAAGCTGTATTGCTTTGTTTCTAAACCTAACCATCTCAGCATACACACTGCATAAAGTACTATTGCTACATTTTCAACAAGTGAGGCTTACAGATGAAGCAACTGCTAAAAATCATAAAATTTATGGGCATATCCTCCTTTAATTAAGCTGTTGGTAAGATTTTCTAGAAAATTTACTATAAAGACTACAATTAGACTGCTTTAATAAACTAAAACCCATATCATTACTCAAAATTCCAACTACACTGTCACAGAAATGCATTAAATTGATTTAAAATAATTTGCTCTTCATCAAAGTATATTGTTTTTTTGTACTATATCAGTGTTATTTTACATGAACTTAAAAGGCTTTTTCTATTTTTTTTTCCCCACTTGCTTCCAAAATATAAATTTGAGTTTGATATTCTATACTTTATTTCTCCTTTTCAAACATCAATATCCCTTCCTATTCCTTTCTAGCTGTATTGCTACAGCTTTGAGGTACACAGATAACTGCTAACAGCTGAGAGTTTGGACACTACAGAAAACTTGTGCTAGGACTGATCATTTATGTATCATGATCCTTGTCAACTACCTCAGTCTTCTCCCCATAAAGTATTTGAGGGTCCTCTGATGACCAGCCATTAGCCAGTTTCCAATGTTCATTGGATGGCTGCCTTATAAACAAACTAGCAAAACAGCTCAGTGTAAAGTCTGAGTGCTATGTTTACAGTAGAGCACCTAGAAGAAGCTAACTAGAGGGTTCTAGGTCCTGACAGATGGAAAATTTTGCATGAGGCTGAAGCTTGTGTGTTCAGACATGACAATTTTATATGGAGGGAAATGGTTCAAATCACTTGGAAATTAGGTTTGGATTTAGAAATTTATTTCTTTTTGTATATTTAGTTCAAACCAAATTGTAAAAGCTCTAAAGTTTTAGAATCAAATGCATGAGTTTATACAGTGATATTTTGTAGGAATTTATGCAGAAATTCTGGCATTTAAACTGACAACAGAAACTTGCTCAGCATAAGAAAAGCTCGTATTTTTAAGAGATTCTGAGAAATTATAAATTAAATCTAGCGAGAAAAATCTTTGCTACAAGCTTTTTCACTCCACTGAGAAGAACAAAAACCTGCAAGGTCCTGCTCAAACCTCATTAAATACAATAAAAGTTATTAAAACCAACTTATAGATAATTTTGGTAAGAAAATCACTTTGACATTTCGTTATGAGCTTTCTCATGATAATGTAGTTTACAAACAGACCTAGTGTTTTATAAGGAAATTTACTTTGCATCCACAGAACCCTTTTTCAAAAGCAAGTGAAATGAAGCATACCAGTGATGTTGTTTAAATATAATTTATTTTGTAATGCAAGATACAACCCTGGAAAAGACTAAGAGGGGATCTTATTAAAGTTTACAAATATCTGAAGGGTGGGTGTCAAGTAGAAGGGGCCAGTCTCTTTTCAGTGGTGTCCTCCGATAGGTCGAGAGGTAATGGTAGCAAGGTGAAACAGGAATTTCCACATGAGGAAAAACTTCACTGTAAGAGTGAGAGAGCACTGGAACAGGCTGCCCAGAGAGTTTGTGGAGTTTCCTTCTCTAGAGACTTTCATAGACCCACCTGGATCTGTTCTTGTGTGGCCTGCCCTAGATGCTTCTGCATTGGCAGGGGGGTTGGACTCCCTCTCCAGAGGTCCCTTCCAACACCTACCATTCTATGATTCTACGAACCCAGCATTTAGTAACTGCAAAATCAGTGTCACAATAGAAATTCAGATTCATTACTAGTTATTGTGACACTGTAGTTTCATATTTAGGCTTTTTTACATTTTCAGTGCTTTCTAAGTTATTAAACATTTACTTTTTCAAGTGATTTTCAGGGTAATCCTAATGTGCAAAGTATCGCAACCCATAAAGCAGATAAATTTGATTGCATAGATGTTATTTTAACCAAAGACAAAATTTAAAGTAAGGATGGAAAGGCCAGCTGTAATCCTAAGTGATAGGCTGTAAAGTAATAAGGATTAAACAGTCACTATTTTAGTCAAAAAATCATACTGAAGGAAGTGCTAGAGGAAGTAATGCATATTTCTAGTATGAATGTTTAACTAGTGCCAGAAATGTCAGTGATAGATTCTGAAGTGGATGTCTACTACAGATGCTACTAAAGATAAATAAATAATTTTTAAAAAGCAGTTTGATATGTAAAGTACTCACAGTGTAAGAAACAGAATGAACAATTCAGCCTACAAAATATACTAAGTTCAAAAACTGGACTCTAAAGAGTTTGGGGATAAGCCAAAATGTATCCCAGTGCAAAAAGGAAAAAATGCAAACCCTTTTGTCTGTCACAAGCAGATAAACTAACATTCCCGGAAAGATTGGTGCAATATTTAATTGGTCTGGAAAATACAAGAAGAAATAAACATGGGTGTTGATTGTCACTCCAAGTTCAAGACTTTTCTTGTTAGCTTAAACTCTAAGCTCTTAAACCAGATTTTTTTTTTTCTTATTTTTTTCTTCAGGTACTCAGAACAAGAAATTCAATTTACTCCATAGCAGTTATTTGGTATTACAACACATGAAATGCACACATTGCACAAATAATCATATCATTTTCCAGTCTTAGCCTTTACACCAAATTAAACTAGAGGTGCTCTACGTACTTTGATATCATAGTTCAGAAATTATCCTTTAATAAATATTATAAATTCATAAACAAATACATATAATGAAGTTATAGTCCTCAGAATTGTCCCTCCAAAAATATTCTAATTAACTTAGAATCAATTCTGTGGTTAAGTGCACTCATTTGTTATATTATGTAGAATAAACATTTCAATAATTTATATGAATTAAAAAAAAAAAAACAACAGAATAAAAAAAAAATTCAAGATGGATTTTTTTTTTTTGTCAAATGTGTTCAATAGTGTCTTTATCCAGTAGATTTCTATGCAGTGTAAAGTAATGTTATTAAATAAAAGCTTTTAGTTTCTCTTATTTAGCCATTGTTATTTTATTAACCCTGTAATTCTGTTCTGTGATCAGTGATCAGGATTTATATGCCAACTTAATAATCTAAAAACTACAATTAAAATATCTTGTGACTACAAGCTCCTATTGCTAAGGAAGAAAAATGAGCACACATAACCAAAATGAGATGGTTAGGGTAGATGCAATTAATCAATCTGTAATGACTCTATTCTTTCCATTAATCCAGACTATTAAAGTACCCGTAGTTTAAGATTAGTTATCTAGTTTGGAATTTTCCTTCAGATTTATGTAAATTCCTACACTTTCTACATATTACACATATATATTTTATATAGAGAGAGATACCTGAAGGAATCCAATTTTAAGAAAAAAAAGTTTTTAATTTAATGAATGGGCTATTTGCTTTACACAAGTTGTATTTTCTGTTTGATGAAACCCAAGGGTTTTTTTTATTCACTTAATTGCTTGTGAATACCATTACAATTATGCAGATAGTGCTTGTTTTATAAAAGAAGCTTTTTTGCTTTTTGTCAGTTCTTTTCCATTTTTGTTTTTCATATTAAAGCCTCTAAATATGCTACTAAAGCATTGGAATGAAGTTTGTAATGACCAATTTTTTGAAAAGTATTTATTTGCCTTTTAAGCCTACACTACATAAAATAATTACATACATTAAAATAGATATCTCATGAACCAGAAGAAATAACATATGGCAACAAATTTCCCAGGAAAATTTTTGAAGTTCTGTACTTACACATACAACACCGTTCTAGTATCACCAACTTTCCCAGCATCTCCAACAGTAAGAGTATCATATCCTCTTTCCAATTCAAACTCTTCAAAAGCAAGCTTTATGACCTATTAAAATAAAATAAGTCAGTTCAAAACTTACCCACAGGTTATCTGATCTGTTTATTTGGCTGCTGTCAGTTAAACCATGAAGCATTCACTCATAATTTCAGTGAGTCCTATTTGATTTGAGAAAGATGCTAAAATGAGAAAAATGCTCCCCGATTAAGACCCTTTGTATGCTTTAAAGTTGAGTTAGTATTTACAGGAGTGTCATTAGAAGGTAAAAGAAAAGCAGGTTTACAGAAAAGCTAAATGGTCTTATGATATCCATAACTATGAAACTATAATTATTTTGACAATAAGCTAGTGGTATTTTTCTTGTGATCTAATACAGACAATCTACAGTATATTTTGCAGACCTGGCAGATTTTGAGATAAAATGTACCGCATTATCTACATTATGTTTCAATAATCACAAGAATTTCAGACAATATGCTATAGAGTAATATACATGTCTGTCTGCCATTGATGTACTTTCTAGTGTTCCTAGATTTTAATAGTGGTTAATATGCAAAATTTCATTACTAAATCAAGACTAATACAGAAAAAGCAAGGAAAATACGGAGAAGTATAAAATCAGAGTTGTTTCTAGCAATAAAAATAACTATGTATATAAGACTTCTACTTTTAATGCAATTTTTAATTTGTGTGGGGACGAAACCTGATAGAATATTCCATGAGAAAATACGGTAATATATTATTTAAATATGCTCCATTTGGTTAGATTCGAGTTCTTTTACACTGTAATTTAAAAACAAATGTGAATGTTCAACTCTTTAATAGTAAAATAAGTTAAAAAAAGTAATTGGACATAAAACACAAATTAAATATTTAAAGACCTGGTTAATTATACAGGAAATGTCATAAGAAAATGTTTGTGGGAAATACATTGTGTGTGAAGCAATATTAAACACCATTAAACTGCATCTACACTTTCATGCTAATTGTTATTCTATGTTAACACATAAAATGCATTGGAAATACGTTCAAATGGTTGAGAGTTAAGAGGTCTAACTTAAATTTCTTTCATTTGATTCATAAAATGTAATTTTTGCCATGTAAACATTAAGCACACAGTTTAATCATGGATGCTTCTACAGTCAGGGGGCATAAAATGGCACCTAAAATACAGGTCACATTACCTGTATTAAGGTGTACCAAACTGCAGTTTAGAGTTACCCTTTGAATTGATATATGGGGAGTTTGGATGACTATGGAAGACTCATGCTTACATTTATATATTTAGATAAAATTAGTTCCTCTGTAGATAAAGTTCTGAATCACAAGAAGAATTTTTCAGTTTCTTTGGAGGGAAACTTGTTTGCCAGAAAGAATGTAAGACAGTTTTGTATGGATATAGATATGAATATAGTGTGGGAAAAACTTAAAAGGTTTGAACAAGAAAAATGTACCCATATGTGGTTAAATAATACTGATTTATATACTGGTGGAAAAAAAGCAACTCCAAGAGACTTCTCCAGATTCAATGTTGTTTTGCAATTTAAAGAAATTCGGTAATACTAATCTGATCAACATCATGAAATATGATTGCTCTGAACTGATTAAAATAAAGAAAATAATTTATTTCCTTTAAGAAAAAATGGAAACAAAAATTTCTTCCAAAGCTATTATATTTATTTCTAGATGATCAATTATACTTCTTACAGGAGAATGATCCTGTTAGCTTTCTGAAATATATGATACGAAATTGTCTTATAAGCAATTCAAAATGATTACTTATGATTATATAAATAGACTGTGGGGGAAAAAAAAAAAAAGCAGCTTAAAAATATGAGACACCTATGGTACCTATACAGAACCTCTGGAAATTAATTTCCTGTCATAATTACTTTTTCCTTAGAAGCATTTTCCTTTGTCCTACCCACTCCTACACTTTATATTTTTGTTGGTGTAATTGCTATAGCAAGGAACAGGGAAAGGCAACACCAGAGTTGTAATAGCAGAAATTTTGGTATGGATGTTCTTTCTGGAAGAAGCAGTAGGGAACATGGCAATGTGACATTTCCAAAATGCTAGATGTATATGTTCTTTTCACTACTAAAACAACCTATTTTATTATCTCTTAAATATGTTAGAAATTTATGCATACACTATAGTAAAGACAAATTAAAAAGTGACAGCTTAAATTCTGGTTTAAGATGCAAGCAGAAAAGACAACTAGCCATAAGATAACTCATACTTACAGACAGATCAAGCAAACAACTCCAAGAAAAAGCACATATGTGCTAAAGAAAACATGTCTTATATTAAAAAACAAACAAACAAAACAAACAAACAAAAAACCAAACAACCAAACAAACAAAAAAAAAACACAAAACAAAAATAGCTTCTCTTAAAAATCAGAAAATGAAATAATACAATTTACTGCCACAGTAAAACTACAGTAAAATATGTGAAGAAGAGGGAAATAGAATTGAGGATCCTATTTAAAGTTTTAAAATCATAAATAGAAAATTTATTAATTATAAAGGCTTTTGATGAAAGCTGTTTGCAACTGTTACAGGTTACTCCTTTTCACTGACATATTAGCTTGAAATATTTTCCTACTTTGCATCTTGTCCCTATCGCTGTGTAAAATTTGAAAGTAACATGATCATGCAAATGTTTTTGACTCAGTCATTTCTTTTACAGACACCTCACCCTCAAAGGGATTGGGAAGCAAAAGAAGCTATTGCTACAGACACAAACATGGAAATATTGCTACTATACTTCAGATTCTTACATCTTTTTAAAATTTTTAGAAAAAAAACAAGTAAGATGCTTAAACCAGAGCTTTAAACCAGGTTTGGGAGCATCTACTTCATTTAAAGATCAGCTTACTATAGAGTCAGTGTCAAATGACGCTAGCATTAGAGAATACATATATGGATCCAGTATTCCATAAAAAATGTGCTGTTTCCCTAGCCCACCCTTCCTAAAGTGATATGCCTTCAAGTCTTAAGAGTCCCTGTCACTATGCGCAAAATCCTGTAGAAAAGGAAACAGATCACTAACCAGAAATAGCAGGAAAACTAGGTAAATCTTATGAACAAATTGTGTGGATTAACTTTGAACAACAGACATCTCCTTTTCACCAACTCAAAAAAACCCACAAGAATGTCCATACCAAATCAGAAGACAATCACTATTTTTAGGTATAAGTTACAAATACAGAGGAATACCTTACAGAAATATGACCACAATACTGAGACCATGACAACTCTAAGCATGAAGAAAATATATGTATGCAAATATTTTCTGAAATATAAGGGAGTTTTTTAAACACAATACTAAAGGCATTTTCCACCAAGATCTTTTTTAGAAAATAACAGCACTTATCTCTTTTCAGGATCATACAAATACAGAACATTTTTAAATAACGGGAACAATGGGAATTTATTATAAATGTAGCTCTTAGTCATCTCGTTTACAAGAATGTAAATCTGTAACTGAGTTTCAGTTCACTTAAGTCACCAATTAAAACAATAAGAAATTCTGAACAACAACAAAACATCAGAGCAAATGTTTAATTAAATTACAACACTATTAAATAAAATATTAGGAACTGTATAACATTTGGATGTTCACAGGAGAGACGTGGCAAATACCTGGATGTTGCAGAGTTGTGTTGCTTGCTAGCCACTAAATGTTTGTTATATTTACTTCCCCATATGCCAGTAACTTAAAATAAAGCCTAAGGACCTAAGTTACCTGCAGACAACAGTGTTATCTTAATCTGAACCTGAGTGCAATGCCCCATAATCATCATCCTTGTTAACTTTATCTGCATAGTGTGAAACTAGTGACTGCCTGCACTGGTTTTGGCTAATTTTCTTCACAGCAGCTTGTGTGGTACTGAGTGATGAAAACAGTGCTGATAACATAGGGATGTTTTAGTTGTTGCTGGACAGTGCTTGCACAACATAAGGGCCTTCTCTGTTTCCACACTGCCTCACCAGTGAGTCAGCTAGAGATGCACAAGAAGTTGGGAGGGGACATATGAGGGACAGTTGACCCCAACTAATCAAAGGGATATCCAATACCATATATTGTCATATTCAGAAAAAAAAAGCTGAAGGAATAAAGAGGGGGTGGGGGGTGTTGAAGTTTGGAGTGATGGCATTTGTCTTTCCCAGTAACCATTAGACATGATGGAGCCCTGCTGTTCTGGAGATGGCTGAACACCTGCCTGCCAACGAGAAGCAGTAAATAGATTCTTCGTTTTGCTTTGTCTGTGCATGTGGCTTTTGCTATACCTATTAAATTATCTTCATCCCAACCCATGAGTTTTCTCCCTTTTACCCTTCAAGTCTCTCCTCAATCCCATTGTGTGGAGGAGTGAGAGAAAGACTGAAGGGGCTGACCTTTCTACAAGGGGTAACCTAGGACATTGCCTTACGCAGTGCCAAGTTTTTTCCTTCACTATGTATTGCCAGCTGCTTACAGTTCCCTCTGTGGCCTCTCCATCCTTAATCACATTAAAAGAAGGTAAAGAAATGAAAGCATTTTTCGTTTTATTTAACTTTAAATTTTCTTTCTTTTAATTACTGACTCTGAAATTTTAGAGATTTTTTTTATTTTATTTTTTTTTTAGGAATGGTAACAATTGAGTTTACAAATTATTTTTCACAGAAAATATCACCAAGCTGGTGAAATATGGGTTTGATGGATGGACAATTCAGTGGATGAAAAACTAGCTTGATGGCTGCTCCCAAAGAGTAGCTGTCAATGGGTCCCTATCCAAGTGGAGACCAGTGACAAGTGGAGTCCCTCAAGGATCAGTACTGGGACCAGTCTTGTTTAACATCTTTGTCAGCAACATGGACAGTGGCATTGACTGCAACCTCAGCAAGTTTCCTGACAACACCAAGCTGTGTGGGGCGGCTGACACGCTGGAGGGAAGGGATGCCATCCAGAGGAACCTTGACAGGCTGGAGAGGTGGGCCCATGCCAACCTCGTGAAGTTCAACATGCAAGGTCCTCCATCTGGATCGGAGCAATCCCAAGTACCAATATAGGCTGGGCAGTGACTGGCTCGAGAGCAGCCCTGAAGAAAAGGACTTGGGAGTACTGGTGGATGACAAATTCATCATGAGCCATCACTGTGCTCTTGCAGCCCAGAAGGTCAATCATATCCTGGGCTGCTTCAAGAGAAGTGTGGCCAGCAGGTCGAGGTGATTTCTGCCCCTCTACTCCACTCTCGTGAGACCTCACCTGGAGTACTGTGTCCAGTTCTGGAGCCCCTATTACAAGAAGGACATGGATGTTCTGGACCATGTCCAGAGAAGGGACACAAGGATGATCAGCGGGCTGGAGCATCACTCCTGTGGGGACAGACTGAGAGAGTTGGGGTTGTTCAGTCTGGGGACAAGAAGGCTCCAAGGAGACCTTATTGTGGCCTTCAAGTATCTTAAGGGGGCCTACAAGAAAGCTGGTGAGGGACCTTTTAAGCTGTCAGCCAGTGATAGGACTAGAGGGAATTGATTAAAACTAGAGATAGATCGATTCAGATTAGACATTAGGAAGAATTTCTTCACCCTGAGGGTGGTGAGACACTGGAACAGGTTGCCCAGAGAAGCTGTGGAAGCCCCATCCTTGGAAATTTTTAGACCAGGCTGGATGGACTCTGAGCAACCTGATCTAGTGGGAAGTGTCCCTGCCATTGACAGGGGGGTTGGAACTAGATGATCTTTAAGGTCCCTTCCAACCCTGATGATTCTATGATTCTATGTTACATTTTTGCATCTGTAAGCACTTAAATAGAGCTATTATTGACCTATATTGTTAAAAAATGATAGCAGAGATGCTGAAGATAATCTCTGGTCATTAGTCTCAAAACCATATGGCAATCTGCTCAAATATGCAGGTAATAGTGCCCTGTAAGAATGCAATGGGCCATATGCTATTATTTGGATCTAATTCAAATTATATATGGGAAAACAGAACATCTGTGAGTTTGCTTAGGCATCATCTGTAATGAATGTACAATGAGGAGATTCTGTAACAATGGCATTAAAATGTAAAGAGAATAATAGAAAAGTGTAGCTGCAGTTTTCCCTCTATAGTGCTATATGACTTACTTATAAATCAGTGTATAACATATAAATGAATTACTCCAGGAAAACTATTTTCATTTTGCTTAATATAAATATAAGTCAATAAAATATTGGGGAAAAAATATAAAACAGCAGATTGTTTTTACAGGTAAATTTAAAAGACTTTTAGACCAGTTTTAAATATACTAGGGTGATTCCAAATATATGTGCTCATGACTTTCATGATGAAAATCTTATTTATTTAGAAACATAAAGATACTGGCTAGAGTAAACATGATAAAACAGTGTCCCATCACTTCATAACAAAAGCAGACCACCAAATATCCCTGAAGGCCAGAAATATTTTTTAGTACCTGACCAAGACAAGGTATATATATTATAATCTGAAATTAAAAAAAAATAATAAAATAAGAGAAATGAAAACAAACACATTTAAAAATTTAATAAATGTTGTAATATGACTTTTTCTATATTTAATAATGTATTGGTGGCCTTTTGTATATAACGACAGGAACTTAACAGCAATATAACAAGCATCTAGTTCAACTGCCTGACCAACTCAGGGCTGACCAAAAGCTAAAGCATGTTATTAAGGGCATTGTCCAAGTGCCTCTTAAATACTAACAGGCTTGAAACATTGGCCATCTCTCTAGGAAGCCTGTTCCAGTGTTTAACCATCCTCTCAGTTAAGAAATGCTTCTTAATATCCAGTCTAAAACTACCCTGGAGCATCTTTTAATCATTCTCATGCATCCCGTCACTGGACACCAGGTAGAAGAGCGCAGAACCTCCCTCTACAATTCCTCTCCTCAAGGAAGGACACTATTAAATGATAAAAGGAATAATAAAAGATCTATGATGTGAACTGTTCAATGCTGCCAGGAACAGGAATTAATAGAAGTGCAGTATCTTGAAGCTGTGCTTATCTAAGTGAAAATATTCAAGGCACATTATCCTATTTACCTTTAAGGTAAAATATTAAAATAGAGAGGCTTCTGTAATAATTAGTGTCAGGAAGACAATATGTGTTTAATATTTTATCAGGTTACACAAGTTGTTTTATAGTGAAAGAATATTAGTGATTATGATTTTTGAAAATTAGAACTGTAAAAACAATTTGAATTTTATATAACTATGTTTTGTTTCACCATTAAGTATATACTTTAACTATAAATTCAAAAATATGATTGCTTCAAAATGTGAAGCAAAGTGTTGTCTCCCCCATATAAATGCTCTTTGTACAAAAATAGTTTGTGTTGTATGAAGCAAAGTGGAAAACTTTACTAGGATTTGGTTGTTATTTGTTCTTGATAGTAAAGTGACCATTTCAAAAGATGTTACTGTTGAACATGGACCCCTGGAAGAGTAATTTCTAAGAAATTAGTATTTGCTATCATCCTTTAGCTGAGATGTACAAAACATTACAACCATTTAATATGTACTGTGTGAGAAATTACTATCATGAAACCAGTCATTCGTTTACACTGTGAATGTTTTCTGATACACTTAATAAGTTTAAATACACCTAGGTAAGTCTCAATACACCCAACCTCCACTAGAATGCCAAGTCAGTCACTTAGAATAACTCTGAATTACTCTGTTTTACCTCTGGGACCCTACCGTCTGGTAACCACGTAGCCCTATAATACAGTATTGTCATACCTGGCAAAACCTTTTTCCTGAATTTGCAAGGCCTCAGAATTGAAGTTTGCCAGGTTTGCCCCGTGTGCACTTTTCTTAGTGGGGTTGCAGCTTTGTTTTACTTAGTTTTAAGGACAGCTATTTCTTCTATTGACCAGGTATCTATGACTATTTTATTTTACTTATCTTTGCACAGTGCATAGTTTTATAGAAATACCTGTAACAAGCAGTTGTTCTATCAGAATGAGATAAGAGAATGTGGGTTTGGTATAACTGTAGATGTCTTCAGAAATAAAGACATAGGATGTGGTCTACAACGGTAAATAGCATGAGAAGACAAGAGATGCAGGCTTGACACTGGGAACTGCACAGCTATAAACCACTTACTATATGTCAAGAAATGCAGACCTGGAGTTAGAAAAAAAATGGTTTTAGGTATAACAAAGAGAGCAAAAAATCATTATCTCACATCCATAAAGCATACCATATGTAGTAAATTTGTATGCAATGTGATCTGTAGCTATAGATCAATAAAGAAAGATAACTGTGAAAGTGTGTTAATAAACATAAAAATGACATAAGGGGGGGTGGTAGGGGAGCAACAAGAAAGTGTCAACATCATCATATCCATGCTAGTGAAGGACTGCAGAAGCTGATAATACATGGTGTTAACCTCTCCAGAAGCCAAAAACTACTGATTTTAAAACCCAGAAAGCAAAGGACTGGTGAGCATAATGCCAAGAGACAGAAACTAAAAACTGTATTATAATTTTAATAGTGATATAGCTACTGTTATTATTATTACCCTTGAGACTTCTGTATAAAAGTACTCTAACTGCACCGTTATTCTGTCTTTCTCTGCAATAATTACATGTATACTAATAATTTCTCTTGAATTAAACTGTTCAGATTTCCATTATACTAACAATTAATTCTTGTCTTTACTTCTATGTACTGTGTGGTTCCTTCTTGTCTGTGAACAAGACTTTTTTTTTTCTGAGCTACTATTTTGCAATCAGGAGTACTAAAAATAACAGTAAATTCAGCCTTAGCAGATTAAATTATATTGGATTTCTGTGATATATTTTGCTCAACCTTTACTTTCATTTCCATGGTACCATGATTAATGATGATGACTACCTGCATTTCTAAAGCAGAAGGAGATTACAATCTCCTACAAATATCAACTCTTGTAACATCTTAGTACCGTTTTTATGGCAAGAAGCCCTTTTGCCTACAAATTCAAAACAGAGTTACAGAGTTCATTTTTTGATCTGATGTGGAAAGTGATAAACTGGCCTTAGTCTTCAAAATCTGTGTTTCATTTAGTCACAAAACTGTTTTTCCTCTTTCACAGAATCACAGAATCATAGTGTGTTAGGGGTTAGAAGGGACCTGCAGAAATCATCGAGTCCAATGCCGCTGCCAAAACAGGATCACCTAGGGCATGCCACACAGGAACGCATCCAGGTGGGTACTGAAACTCCCAAGAGAAGGAGACTCCACAACCTCTCTGGGCAGCCTGTTCCATCACCCTCACAGTTCAGAAATTTCTCCTCATGTTGTGGTGGAACCTTCTATGCTCAGGTTTATACCTGCTATTCCTTGTCCTGTTACTGGGAACTAAAGAAAAGAGATTGGCTGCTTCCACTTGATACCCACCCCTGAGATATTTATAGACATTAATAAGATCCCCTCTCAGTCTTCCCCTCTCAAGACTAAACAGTCCAGGTTCCCTCAGTCTTTCTTCATAGGGAAGATGCTCAAGTCACTTAATCATCCTTGTAGCTCTCCACTGGACCCTCTCCAGTAGATCCTAGTCTCTCTCAAACTCTCTCTCTCTCAGCCCAAAACTGGATACAGTATTCCAGGTGTGGTCTCACTAGGGCAGAGTAGAGGGGGAGAACACCTTCTCGACACAGTTTTCTTAATGCACCCCAGGATGTCATTGGCTTTCCTGGGCACAAGGGAACATTACTGTCCCATGGATGACTTACTATCCACTAAGACTCCAAGGTCTTTCTCCATGGTGCTGCTTTCCAGCAGGATAACCCCTAAGCTGTTCTGGTACCTGTTGTTATTCCTTCCCAAATGCAGGACTCTACACTTGTCCTTACTGAACTTCATGAGGTTCACCTTTGCCCAGCTCTCTAGCCTGGCTGGACCTTGTTGGATAGCAGCACAGCTGCTGTGTTAACAAAGCTGTACCTTTTAAAAATATTTAAATCCATTTTAAATTAAGCTTATCTTGTTCTTTACAATTATATATCTTAAGTGTACATGAGACAGTAGAATTGCACAAGCATACATCTCAGAACATGACATATTACGTTCTGAGAATAAAAGCAGTTTTAACCAGAAACATCGTGGCTACCTATGCCATACCTGAAAACATTTGGATACAGAAATTAACTCTCAGTATCTGATTTTTCCATTTATAAACATACTATCTAAAAATATTAGTTTCTCCGCTATTAGTATGTACTACTCAAATTTCTTTTTTATTTGCATTTATACACACATGACCTTTGATCTGTCTGTGTAACTTATGATTTGGATTTCAGAATGCATGAAAAATTGAAAGAAATATATGGAATAAAAGCAAAGATTTATATTTTAGTTTATATTGTGAAATAACATTTTATTATTAAAAATGTATATAGATAGAGGTTACCTGTCTCAAGTATCTCTAACTTTTAGCTGCTAACTTCTTTTTACTTGTTTTGGAGTGGCTGTTTTTTGATTTTGTTTTATCACAATTCAAATGCATGTTAAGTCTACAGGCAATTCCAAGAAATTTCTTTTGTACTACCTAGTTAGTTGGTGATGGGTTTTGGAAAACTTCATGAAAACGGTAACTATAGGATCATACTATTAAGCATCAGCTTTACAGGTTTCTGTAATTTCCCACTTTGATGAATGTATGGATGTCACAACAGCTGCCAGCCAGAATGACAGTCACCTGCAACACAGACATATCTTAGGGTCAGAGTAATTCTGACAGAGTGGAGGGTATCTACAGCAGAAGGGTACAAAGCAAGAGATTCATAGCAAGTTTTGTTTGCTACTGCTGTGACTATCAGTTTTCATGTGAGAATGACTCCTCCTCTATGAACTTTTAGTGTTGTGCCCGAAAAATTACAATGATTTATTGAAACATGAAGTTCTCTGAAAATAAAAGAATAAATAAAATAAAAGAAACTGATAAAAGAATCTTCTTCAAGAGCGTGGAGAATTGAAATCCTTGAGAGTTATGTTGAAACTTAGAAGCAGCCTCAGGGAGATAACTCAGGGGGGTTTAAAAAAATATTTGTAGGAAGGATTTGGATAGTCTCATAGATATGTAAAGAATGCAAAAAACTCAGCAAAAAACAGCTAAGATTTTGGAATCCTCTGCACACTTTAGAAAGGGCTAGAAGATCTAGTCCTTTGACATGAAGGTTCCTCTTTTTTTATAAGCAACTGCCCACACACACTCCCTGAATTAATTGACTCTAGAAGTGAAAAGTAAAAAAAATCCCTTTAAGTTTCATGAGCATCAACAAGTGTGCTGCAATGGAAGAAAATGATACTTGCCTGCTGAAGTTTTTGAAAGGATTGAGTGAAGATGTTTCTAAAATCTGTGAAGGTTTATAGAGCATCATCAGTAAATGAGGCCTGAACAGGCAGGCTGAGCTTTACTATTGCGATTATGTGAGACATAAACTGAGTAGGTTGGAATCTGTTCAAGGAAGAAAAGCCTTTAATGCTAAAGAATCATAAGCTGCTCTATTATGGCTTATGTTGGAGTGACATTTGACTTACGAATGTCCAGTTACAAGTTCCAGATGCTTAAACTCTAATTGCATCTTATTATATGATGGAAACATTTTTTTCCTTGTAGATTTTGATACCAATCAATCAATGAGATAAAAAAAAAAATTACTTTATCCCGCCTATAAGATGACTGTCAATCGTAGGTAATAGTCTCATGAAGACACTTCAAGCAACAGGAATGACCTTGACCTGGTGGTGATCCTTAACCAGATCCAAAAGTAGATGACAATCATGGACTGGTTTTATGTCTGTATAATGGCGCACTCCTTTGACACTGGAAATCATGCATCAGTTGCCCTCTTTAGGCAGTTGAAACAACACTGCCTAATATCACCATTAAAGCTTGAAACAAAAAAACAGAAGATTTAAATATTTTGAAATTTAATAAGGCTTATCAACTACCCTAGCTGATGTCATGGTGTTGGGTCATAGGATGGACTTGATGATCTTGGAGGTCTATTTCAGCCTCAGTAATTCTGTGATTCAGTGATTATATGACTAGAAATGGATGTGACTATGAAACAAGTAGACAAAAATTAATAATAACAAATGATCTAAGGAAGGCAAGACTGAAATACTTGGCCTAAGAAGAGTGGTGTTTTTCTTTAAAACTGTTTTGGTGCTTGAGGCCCAAGGAATTCCAACTTTTATAAAGAGTTTCAAATACAGCCTAGAAAAAAAAGTATTTTTAAATTCAATATTCAGTGCTGGCCAACGTCGTAAAAAATAGAATTAGTAAATAGTGATGGTATACCTAAGAAAAGTCATCATGACCTTTTTAAAAAAAAGGTTCTTTATTTAACTTTGGGAATTATTGAAAGAGTAATTACATTGTTTCCCCAGCAATGACTCACTTGGTATTACCCATGTGGACTTTCTAAGGTCTTTCCTCAGTCTGCCACCAACTTCCTGCAGAAGTTACATATCCACGGTGGAAAAGATTTTTCACAGAGAAAAAAAAAATCGTTAAAAAACCCTCCAAAAATTAGAAATATAAGTAAGCTATTAGCTCCAGCACTGACGCAAAATCTCTAGCAGAGTTCTTGAATGAGCTATGCTGTTGGACACATTCAGAGATAATTGGGAGAATGGTAATGACAGTTAAGTGAGAAAATACATTAAAGACAGAAATCTCTTTCAAAATAGTAAAGACGGAAGTGTATTGTGAAAAAATGAAGAAAGATCTTATAACATGGACTGGCAGATTAAATATGAAGTAGATAAACACTAAATGATGCACAAAGCAAAAAAAAAAACCTTAACTTTACACAAAAAATTATATGGTCTGGACTGATATATAAGGGTAACAGTTTGGCATCACGAAGGATAATGTCACAAAAATTTAAGTTGAGCACTTAGTGCAATCAAAAAGTAAAATAAACATTCATAATTAAGAGGGAAGCAAATAAAAATGAGCACATCACTTTTCTACTGCATAAGAACTCATCCTGAATACTTCATGCAGCTTTGGTCCTCCAATTTAAAAAAAAAAAAAAAAAAAAAAAAAAAAAAAAAAAAGGTGCAATAGGGCAGCTATAGAACTTGACTTTAGTGGGGCTTTTTATATTTTTAAGGCCCATCAACATATGAGAGCCTCTTAGGTAACCCTGGAAAACATTGTCTTAATCTGTGTAATGTATCTAGTCATAAAGAGAAAAAACCAAATTAATAAAAGTGATGAAATGGTGAGTTTGAGGTCAGGTGAATGTTTGAGAGAGTTAACAAAGGCTTGACTCTGTTCACCATCCCACAGATTTGTGTGGAAGTTCCATTCCACTGTTATCTTAAAGAAAACACATTGTTTTGGAAGCAAGTTCAATGCAGCATGCTCCCTTTCTCCAAAGGCAATGAAGTGATCAATATAAATAGTGTGACAGAAAGTGTGAATTTGTCATACCTATTTCCAGAGGAGCAATGTGGAATAAAGAGCTAACTGCAGGTCTACAATGAAGATTTTTTCTTTAATACTGTAAACTTCTTTGGTTGATATCACATAAAGTTTTAAAAACAAATTAAGTTTAATTGTAGTAAGGCTGTGACACATGAGGGGAAAAAAAACAAAACAAAACATCAAGGCTAAATCAGCCCTACATTCTTTTGAACATGCATAACATCTAAGTAAGAAATAATTTGTGCTTCAGATCTGATTGTATTCCTTCTGATAGATAATAATGTAATATCTCTGAGTTACAATACACTGAAAAGGTCTATACTTAAACCCTCTTTCTTTATAAAATCAATCAACAATAACTCCATCTCCAGGGGTAGATTGCAGTGAAAAAAAAAAAAACAACCAACCAACAAACAAACAAAAAACACCAAAAACAAACAATGAAGCATAATACTATGACATTACATAAACAGTAAATTCAGAGTGTTATCTGACTGTGACTGATTTTATTTGTCCTGGCTTCATTACAGATTTTGTGATAGAAAAAAAAAAAATACAAAGGAAAAAGTAATGCTGAGACAATAATAACTTGGTTTGGGAAGGACCTTGGTAAAATTTCTTTTGGAAGGACTCTTGTTCTCTTCAATACTTGGCTAGTAGATAAGTGCTGAAAGGTGATAGATTTCAGGAAAAGTAGAAGTATCAAGTAAAGCTGAAATCTGGCAGGTAATGGGTTCTGTAGTTTTTGTTTCATAGCCAGAGTTGACCAGGAAACCAAGCACAAATCAGTCTCAGATTTAGGGTATTTTTTAACATTGCAGCAGCTCTGCTCTGCAAAACATATGCAAGCTCCCTTAATGACTGTGTCCTACATGCTGAACTGGAAAGTGAAAAGAGAAGACATTAGTATGAAAGCTTTGACAAAGGTAAGAGTTTGTGCATACAGCAATCTCCAGCCTTTATTTAAAATAAAAACCTGGAGCCAGACAAAAGCAGTTATGTTCAAAGGTGGAAAATATCAAATCTAAACTCAAGTTTGAGGAGGAGAGGAGGAGAGGAGGAGAGGAGGAGAGGAGGAGAGGAGGAGAGGAGGAGAGGAGGAGAGGGGG
>JANHFX010010560.1:0-20996 GCA_027560015.1 Chloroceryle amazona
TATATAGTTTGTATAAGATATATAAAACATTCATACATTATGTATTTTTATATATAGAAGTATATAAGTATACTTTTATTACTTTTAAAATTTAATTATTACAAGAGCAGTATCACTATATTAAAACCTAATTACCTTATATTATTTCTGGCTTCATGACAATGCTCATAAAATGCTTAATATTCATGTAACATGCTACCTCACCCTGTAATATCACCATATTTATGGAAAGAAATTGTAATCCTCTTTACTGGCTCAGGTTAATTCCAATAAAATATTAAATCCATTTTCTAATCTAAATGAGTTCATTAGGAGAGGCATGGTACTGAGAATACCAAACTCTCCACAGAGTTCAGCTTCATTACATTTCAGCACTGTGCATTTCCAGAGCTGTTGTACTACATTTATGAGGATTTATCTGTACTGTTCCAAAAACATTCATCCTAATTCTACTCCTTCTGTGCATGCTAATCATGAATATGTTAAGTGGAAATACTAAGCTAGCAGCCAATCTCATCCCCAGATGAGTTCAAGTTGTGATTACAGAAGCAAATTTGCCATAAGCAGTCATAAAGCAATGCCAGAGAAAAGGAAATGGAGGTTTGAAGAGTCTGTGTTTGGGGTTTTTTTTCCTTTTTTCCTTCTTTTTCCCTTTATTTATTTTTATTTCCCTTTAGTACAGTGGGGGAAAAAGGATCTTTGATAAGGGGGAGAATGTCATAAGATGCTTAGAGGACTGATATCTTCAGCCTGATGTAAACTATTTACCTTGAGTTAACACTTTAAACATTATGCATGGAACAATTCCAAATAATATAAACTTAATTCCTTTGGGCAGAGTTCTGGCACCTCCCTGAAGTTTAAGGGCACCTCTCCACAACAATAATTCCACTGATTCTGAGATAACTTCTAGTGAAGTACAGCTAGCTCTGTGTAAGTGAAACTATTATCTTCACTAAACTAAAAAGCAGTGGATAAAATTATTTTTACCCCAGGTTCTAAAGCGTCAAGACCAGGAGTTAAGTCTTTCTCTCAGACAAAATTGGTACTTTAAAGGAAGAAATCATAAACTGAAATGCAGACAACAGAAGCTATTCTCAAATGATTCATATTCAAGTACCATGTATTATATGTACTAACTGATGATCAATAAAAAAGAATTATCTTTTTCTTCAAACTTTTTCCTTTTCTCTTTAGAAGAACTAAAGCATGACTGCTCTGCACAGTAATATTGGTTTGATCCATGTCATATGCTACCAGCAAGTCACCAAAACCTTTAATGGCCATACATATGAATATACTCTACTGAAATACGGACAACAGCATGGGTCAGTAGGTACCTTTTTGATCTAAATGTGGCAGCTCCCTGATGAGTTGCTAGAGCACATATATTCTAAAGGAAAGAAGTAGTCTTTTCTTTTAAACTAATCGCCAGACTTAAGACAAGCAAAAGAAAATAAACTATCTCTGTCCTTTACCTTTGAAGAATGGATGTGGGTGGCTGGAAATCTGAAGGACATCCACAGTGAATAACTTGGCCAGCTTTAGTTGACTGGCCGCTGGTTGTCACTGTTGCTCCACAAAACAGGAGCTGCAGCTAAAACTTTCAAAAGTAGTCCTCCAAGTGCAAAGCTGCAGACTTTGGGTTGGTCCCTTTACATGGCCTGAGGTAAAGGCATCCGCTGAATTGTGATAGCTTTCAAAGCTGGATTTCTATGTTAAAAAAGGGCAGCATGTCAAAGACAAAGAGATTGGGTAATTGGAAACTGTATAGTGTTTTGACAGAAAACACAGCAGGGTTGAACATGCACAGAAAAAAATTAAACACATGGTCTAAAATAGTTCACCTTTTAATCACAGCTTGTGAATTCCTTTCTAAAGTCCAATATGCAATTTAAATGTGTTATTTTATACTGATTTAAAGCCAATCATTCAAAAACTCCTAAAAACAAAGCTACTCATCCCAAATAGTTCTTACTTCTCAGCTATTGTTAGTCTCTATAATCCCTGCATATTATAGAGCTGAACTCCAACAGTCCTCAGTGCTTCTCTGAGTAGTGTCAGGGGGAAATTTGCTTAAATTAGAGCAATCCACAAATTCCAGCTACTAACACAAACCACACAGTGGTGCTATCCAGAGTGGCAAGCAGTGAGTCAATACAGTGTGTAACAACACATTAGTGTGTAATTGCCACAGAATTAGACTACATTAATTGTGAAGCTGGTCTTCCATTTGTTCCCTAAATTATTCTGAATAACTTTTCTCCTGGAGATAAAGAGAAGTCCAGATATTTGATTTATATGGAAAATACTATTTTTAAGTCAGTGGGACAAGCTTGCAGGGATTCTTAGCAATATGTCACACTTTATCCGGTTAAGAAATTTATTCTGTCTCTAATACAGAGAAGTTATGCCACAGAAATGGCCATGTTTCACAACAATTTGCTTTGAATTTTCACTTTGATAAAAAAAAAAAAAGAAAGAAAAAAAAAGGAAAGAGAGAAAATATTCAGATAGGAGCCAGGATACAAACTCTAGGTTGGCTTTTGTTGGCCCTTGTTTAGTTAGAAAGAAAACAATGCTTATTTGAATTTTCTTTACATAAGTGAAAATCAAGTTTTTAAAATCAAGGAGCATTTATTAAACTACTTTTTAAAATAAAAATTGTTGAAAATATGAACACAAAATTTTACCAAAAGTAAAGAGCATTCATTAACACTTATCCCTCCTAAACAGCAACACTTGCTTAATTAGAAGGAATATTCATTTTGCAGTGGTATATTTATTTAATTTCAGTAACCAATTAAAGTAGCAGTTATATAACTAACATAGCAAACACACTTCACAAGTATTTCCCATGTTGTCCAGTAACACGTATCTTCAGACACCTCCTCTATGCAGTTCATTTTGCTTAATTTCTTCAGTTTTCTCTTACATTCACTATTTTAACTATCTATTTATTCATATATATTCTTAGGTAACAACAATTAATTTACCACATTTATATTTTTAAAACAATCTCTACTAGTTTCTCTCACAGTATATCTGTATGAGCCCAGACAATTGCTTCAGTGACTGTTATTTGTTGTAGTTAGTTGTAGTGAGTATATATGTAGTATAGTTGTAGTGAGGAGCATCAACTAACTGTACAAAGCCTACCAAGTTCTCAATGTTAAAACATGCTTTCTTTGTGTTCAAAAGGTCACAAAGCACAAAATCAATTAAAAAAAAAAAAAAGGCTGAAAACAAACACTGAAAGTGATGTAATTCCCACAATGACTGAGAAAAAAAATACTAAGAAAGACTGTACCTAAGTTTTTAATCCCATCACACATTTCTGCCAATTTCTGCCCTAAAATAAAATGTCAGCTGTCCTTTGTCACAGGAGTGGGGCTCCCCAAGCAATCCAGCAGTGATACATGAGTTATTGGCTTGTTAAAAAGAAACATTTAATTTTATAAACTCTGTGGAATAATTTCTGTGCTCATTTCAGAGGAGCTCATTATCTGCCTAGCATACAGGATGGGGGATCCCTTTCTACTTCTCTGTTCTGTACCCTACATCTGTGATATTTAATACTTTATTACTGTTACTTCTGAAGCACAAAAGAGTTGGCGGAGCTGCAGAGGAGTATCATATTCTGCAGTGACTTTCAAATGTGTCTGAGTACCCCAACAGAGTGCATTAAGGAGATTATTCAATTATTTCACAAACTGAAGTCTTCCTTTGCAAACTACTGTGATCTTAGAATCTCCATTCCTTAAATGAAAAAAAAATCCTAAAAAGATATATTATTTCTAAGTATAATAATAGGGGCGAAATTACTTCAACCCCAGAAAGCTATTTTAAAAGCCTTTGTAAAGTATATGAATTATAGGTTTTTCACAACTTGATTACATTTCACTACATTCAATAGTAGTTAGCTTTCTTCCAACACTATGGGGTTTCTGAAAATGTCCTATTCTATTTTCAGATAGGGACACTGAATTTCTATAATCAATCTTTTTTACTATAATACTTTTAGACAGGAATAAGCTACTGCATATAGACGAATCAACTTTTATATGTTTATTTGGAGGGACTCTCAGTAGGGGTATATAAACACTTTGCCCAGCAGCTCCCTGAGGAGAAGCGACATCAAAACCAAGCTGTGACATCAAATTGAGAGATAAATCCACATTGAGGCAGATTTCAGAGCTGCAGAACTCTTTCCTGACAGGGAAGTGATGAAAGGCTGCAGAGTCCAGTCAGGTCCCAAGCCTTGAAGCTAGGCTGCCTGTTTTGGGGGGAGACAAAGGAATTTTGCTGTCCAGACACACAGAAGCAGACGTTCTTGAGACAAAAATGCTGATGTAGTCATAATATCCTGGGTGTAGAGATGGTTTTCATTCTCAGTGTTTAAGGATTTCAATTACAAGAATTACAAGAATGAGCACTTGGGGTTTTGACTTGGCTTCTTTACCTCTTTCAAAAGAATATAGAGAGGAAAAAAAAGTAAAGCTCCTGGAACAGTAAGCACCACTTCAGTTTAGGCTAGATCTTCTTTAACATCTTTGTCCAGGGATACAGAGACCTTGATTTTATTAAATGTAGCCACTTATTTCCAGAGGCTGATTAATGAATACTTCTTTTGTAAGAATGTCTTTAAAAGCAAACATGTATCAAATCTTGAACCTACTTCAGTAAAGCCATTAAGCAAATGCTTAACTATCTCGCTGTATTAGGAGCAGAGCTGGACAACTGATATACGTAAGCTAAAACTCATATGACATTTCAAGTATGTGGCCAAAGTGAGTGTAAAACCTTTTCCTAATAGGATATTTTTTTTTAAAAAAAGAACTTCTTTAAAGGATGTTTTCAAGAACTGCTTAAAAATTATAGCTAGCAGACAATCATAACTGTTCAAAGCCAATATGCAGTCAGAAATAACCATTAAACCCAGTTAAGACTAATCAGTCCTTTTAGCAATTCAGTTCTGACATTGATATCCCAAATTTCTGAACTCCCTCCTCCCCCCAGACATTCAGCAGCACATTGCATACTGATACATAAAGTGACAAAGCAAAACTGCCATGACCCTAAACATATATCAGTCTAGCACTCATTTCTTCAGGGCCATGCCACCACTCCTCTTGCCAGCTGACTGTCCTGCATCATCAGACCTGTGCCTGTTTGCATGTTTCTGCTCTTAGAGTTCCCACAAAAGGAGAGGACAAGGAAGTATTTAAACCTGGCTTATGGCACAATGACTTATGGATCCTACCAAAAGAAAAAATCCTCTTGTGGTTATTCTTTCCATTTTTCTTCTAAAACCTACAGGCCATCTCAAAAAATTTAGGTCACTAATCAGGGTATTTAGATACTCTTTTGAATCTCTACTATAATAATTCCTTTGTATTGTGTTGAATTGTAAGAGAAAGGACCTTTAACCCTTATCTCTAGATGTCAGAGAAGAAGGGAGAAAAGAAGAAAAAAAAAAAGATGGTGCTTCAGTTATTTGCCATTTTCATAGACTGCCAACAACACAGACCCAGAGTATCAATGCTTTTTACCTTTTTTTTTTTTTTTAAGCTGGAAACTACCAGCTTCTTAAAAGCCTATGACCTGAGCAGAAGATACATTTCAGTCAGCTTACTGAATGGTATCCACAGAGTTCTGCCAGTGTAAGTTGAGCAACCAAAACAAGAGTGAGGAAATGAGGGCAGCAGAGGAGTGAAGAAGGACCCCAGGTAGTGATGGAGTAAGAACTGCCTAGTACAAAGAGAAGCATATATTTCAACCTCACAGGAATGATTTCTTAAATATAACTAACCCTTTAAGCTATCAACTAGAGATGAGGCTTCACTGCAATCACTAATAAAAAAAACAAGGTACCTTATGAGTTGTCAATATATTACTATTTATTTTCCATGAAAAAAAAAAAATTACACACTGTCCCAAACCTCACAAGAGGGAATATAGGAAACAGGTTGTATGTAGGACTGTCCATAAGGGATGCAAAAGAGGTAGAAAAGGGTACCACCAGCTGTCAGCTACTGGCATGTCTCATTATGCACTTATTGCTATCTCTAAAAGATGCATTATTTTCCATATTGAGAACATTTCCTGTTATTCAGGAACAGAAGCAACAATGCAAAGTTCTTGGGGGAAAAGCAGCCCCAACCCAATAATAAACACTGCATGATTTTCCTCATCAAATCAATCTATTTGGGAAGATTGCAGTCAGGTTAACCACCACTCCTACATGATCTTCTCAAAGCTAAATTATGCATAAGCAGTGAAAGCACAGGAGAAACCATCATTAAGATGGTCACAGAACTACTCTCTGCAATGCATTCATTGATGTGAGAGGAAAAATACACAAAGAGAGAGAGGAGAATGGCACAGACAGTGACAGTCAGGTTTAACTCTAAGCAACAGAAGACCTTAACTGTGTTTTAACTTTCTAGATTTAGTCCCTTAATATTTTGTTGTAATTCAAAGTGAGTTCTAAGATATAATAGTTAGATTTACACCAGACACTCTATCACACTTTTCATCAAATCCATTAGAAATAGTTATCTAAAACAAGGACAGATAGTCAAAATGGGTAGTCACATACTCACCTTCTTTATTTTCCAAAACCAGATCTTCTTCAAGATTTTTCCTTTTCTATTTACTAGGCATGCACAAGCAAGCATAACAATTTTAAAGGAGATTTTATGGGTTTAGTCCCACCAATTGGAACTTGTGAATTCTTTTGTAGTCTAAAAATTATTTAAATTACCTTGTTTAGATACTTATGAAAATTTATCTGTTATTATTACTTTTTAGGGGGTTGGATGTTGTGGTGGTTTTTTTCTTCCTTTATTCCCTATAAAATACCAAATACACTTAAATATGATTTTGGACATTCACATGAGATTAAAATTCTCATATTTTTCTGGTAAATATATAACTTATACATACAATTGACATTAAAATTTTTTAAACAAACAAAAGAAACTCAAGGCCTTATCATGAGGTGATTATTTTTTGCCAGGACCTTACCAGATTGCGCTGAAAAGTAATACTACTTTTGATATTGCCTACAAACTCAGTATTTACCAGCTAGAGAATTAAAAAGAACCCTAAGACAAGGTACTACCTCTGTGTCTGATTATGTACCAGCTGGGAATTGTACTCCTATATTAAATTAAGTCATGAATAATTCTCATCCACATGGGATTAACTTTGAAAGAAATTCCAGGGGGAATTTTCATCATCCCAGAGAGAAGATAAAAAATAGAAACTCTTTAAAAGACAGAGCAGAAATTCAGACTGCAGTGGTATTATCAGAGTCATTCACTGAATGTACCTTAAACATCTGCCTCTGATGCTGGCCTCGGGATAGTCAGGAGGTGTACAGGCATCTAGAAAGGTGGCATTATACAAAAGATGTGTTGTTCCAATCAAACTGTATGCTTTAAAATGCATTATTTTAAATAACATATATATAATTATGTTACATTGTACAATAAAATAATAATAAGATATAAAAGTTTTAAAAAATGTTTTAGGTGAGGAGGATAGGACATATTGCCAGTCCCTTTTCAGTTGTGCCCTGTGATAGGACAAGAGATAATGGGAGCAAGGTGAAACACAGGAAGTTCCACCTCAACATGAGGAAAAACTTCTTCACTGTGAGAGTGAGAGCGCACTGAACCAGGCTGCCCAGAGATTGTGGGGTCTCCTTCTCTAGAGACTTTCAAGACCCGCCTGGATCTGTTCCTGTGTGGCCTGTCCTGGGTGTTCCTGCACTGGCAAGGGGACTGGACTTGATGATCTTCAGAGGTCCCTTCCAACCTCTACCACTCTATGATTCTAAACCTCTCATGTACAAGAAATAAACTAAAGCAAAAATGTAAAGTCATTGCAATACACAAAAGGTATAAAAAAGGGACAGGAAAATGAGTGAAAATCCACACAGCAATTGTAAATTATATAACTGTGAGAGGAAATCAGGATCCAATACTTGAATTATTCTTTGAGTCTATCTAGACTTACAAGCAGTATTTTTTCTTAAAATATTTTGCAGGGATTTAGTTTAAAGCAACATTGTCCAGGGAATAGAAGACTTGGTGTGGAAGACAGTCATGGTAATACTTCAGACCTTCCCTGCTGCATGGCTTTGGCAACTCACTGCACCTCAGAGCACTTCTGGCTCCATACCCGTTTTTGTCTGCCATGTACAAAAAAGCCCTTCGGACACACAGTGCTTAAGAGCCATTATGAACACAAGAACAGACACTAATCTCAGCCTCTTTTTCTAGGTACTGCAAGAATGTTAAAATCAAAACCAACTGAAAATGAAATGCTCTTTTTTGCCTATTGTTTGGCAGTACTGTAAAGCTTTGCAGTTAAGATTTGAGTCTAGAAAAGCCTTCTAGTTATTGATTTTTGGAAACTCTAGCTACACAAAGTTTACTACAGAAATAAATTATATAAACTCAGTAGCTCATGTTAATTGTCATTATGATTTTTTCAAAGTGATTAACACTGACATAACAGAATTAATTTAAAACATTAACCTTCCTAAAGTACTAGTCTCCTACAGAAAAAAAACAAGCAAACCAACCTATATATGATGTATTACACAAGCATCATAGTGATGTATCTTACTATGCAAAAAGATACATACCAGAAAAAGCTAGAAAAAGCTAGACAAAAATGTAATCTAACAATTTGCTGAGAAGGAACTCGTAAGCTTTTTACTAAAAATCAGAAGCTAGACTTAGTGGCAAGCATCTGAAAACTTGCACAGCTCCGATAAGAAAGAACTTCTCTCATAAATATTCATTAAAAATTACCTTTTCTGGATCATGAATTTTTCAAACAGACACCAGTTTGACCTCTGCAAGGAACAAAACCCAGCCCATAGCAGAATGTCTCCATTTTCTGAGGGGGAAAAAAAAAAAAAAAAAAAAAAATTAAAATTGGCTTTTCCGGGTGAGCATCTACTTTGTACAACACATGAGACTCTGGGTCAATTACCTTTGCAATCCAAGCACCCAAGCATTAAAATTAAATTCAAATTACATTCTTTACATTCTGAAGTGTTACTTTCTTATTTTCTTGAAAAATTGATTGTCTGGCAAGACAATGATTTGCATTTTAAACAATTTTTTAAACTAGCATCACCATTCCTCACACATCTTTCAGTTCAAACAAGACAGTTGTAATTGGCAATCTTAAAGCACTTCATTAACATCTGAGCCAGGAAGACTGGAATATGTTTGTAGGTACGCCCAAGTTGCTTTGTCCTGCTAGCTGTCTGGAACTGGGGATTCCCTTTGCATTGGTATTACCACACCAGAAAATAACATGTAGCTTACTCAGTGCTATCAGTGGCTGGCAAAAGAGGCATAAATGGTTACTGCAATAGTTGAAACCCCCATGCACTGTGCTGAAGAAACCCTTGATGGGTATACTTTCTCCTTAAGGACTGTTTCACCTAGGCATTTTAATCTATCTTCTGCTAATTGGTGGCAAAGGCTTGTGATAACCATTTTAAACAACCTTAGGTTTTAAACCATCATCATAATGTTGTCATCTTCAGCTGTTTCTGATCTCCTTTACCCTAAGATCTGCTTGATGCACAGATAAAATTCATTCCCTCCTCCCTTCAGTTTCTATGCGGGCAAACCTTCTCAATGAAGATCTAAATGTAACAACTGCAGCTAACAGGGAAAAATTAGGAGGATGGAAACTTAAGATTTTGGCATGCTTTCATAAAATTCAGCTTAGCAAACCGATCTCAAGCAAGATAATTCATTCAAGTAAAATTGCATGATTTATTGCTTAGGATAAACATAAAATCCATATAGTGCAGAAACATAATGGGACATGGTAGCAGAGTTTAAACTGTATATTCGTAGAACTTCAGCAACAAAATAATTCTGTTGTAAGAGAATGAATTTTATCCCCATTAGGTAGGGACAGACATCTGGTTGCATCAGCATACTAAAACCTAGGCACAGTAACGGCTACATTCTAGCAAACGCTTGAAAAGGTCCAGCGTGGAAGGGAACTTTTAGAAACTTTAATCTCTCATGCTTAACTCTTTGTTTTTACATGAATTTCTTTAATTTGTTTGTGACAGAAAAAATATGTACACTTTGAATGCTGACACAGACTGGTGTTTTGTTTTTTTTTTTAATAGAAGACAGATATCTGTCAGGGACTTTTATTACATTTTCCATTTCAGTGCTTATGTGCATAGGGAGAGAGACAGAAAGGAAACAAAGCAAACTGGTTGCCAGAGATGCAAGATGTGGCAAATAATATATGCTTCCCCTTTCAAAGGCAAGGTACATATACACGTATAGGCTATTCATTATGAACAACAGAATTGCTATTTGCCTATTTCAAATGGAATCCAAATGTGCCAAGCACAGCAAGAATACTGAGAGCAAAGAGTGCTTAATATTCTAGCCCAGCTCACTGAAAAAAGCACTGAATTGACAGAGCAGTGTTCTGTAGAGCAACATGATGTGTCTGCTTTAAATGGAGAATAATGGATTTAAGTTTAGTGCAGAACTAAAGGGCTCAATTACTATTCATGAATTCTGAAATGTTCTACTACAGAAACTCCTTTTGCATGAAATGTTCATCAGAATCAATATGTGGAACTACAAAAAGTAAACCTTGCCCCCTCACACAATACAGTACTTACCTAGATTTGTGCATTTACAAGGAGCATTGCTGTGGCATTTATCTAAAACCACCTACAGACTACAGAACAAACTATTTAAAATAAATACATTTCAGAGGGTTGTTGTAGGGAAAGCTGCTCTACTAGTGGCATGTCCTGTTGCTTTTAGACAACTGCTGTACCATTTGCCTTGCCTAAGATGGGCCCAATGCTACAGCAAAATCCTTTTCACAAGGTCTGAAGTTAGCCTTTTGCCCAGAAAAGCAAGATGGCCAATTAGCAAGCCCTTTGAAGACTTTCTGGAACATAGCTGCATTTTTATAAGAAATTACATTAACACTGAAATTGCAGAAGTTTCAGAAACACAAAGTCAAACCCAGCATTTACATCCTGTACAATTCATCATTTCACTTGAAATACAGACTTTATCCCACAACTCAAAATCTTCATCAGCTTCTACTGTTTTAGTCTGTAAATTTGTTATAAAATTTCCAAATTTTTATACAGTTTTTATACACATTTTTTATACAATTGGACTAATTGCTAAAATAAAAGCAGAGAATTGTCTTCTATCTTGTGTTGTGTATACAGGCATGTATGCTGTTTCATGGAATTATTTTCCAAATTTAAACACATGAATGTTCAGACATCATTGTCCTTTGCAGTACACATTTTCATTAGGACTAGCCGCAGATAAATTTTTTACTCAGAATGAGAAAAAGTTGGTGCAACATGTCTTTAATATAAGAAGTCATTCGTACATCCCTTCTAATTATGTTCAAGTTATATTTTCCCTTAAAAATTCATATATTTTGTATTTGTTTGTAATTTAGGGCCAAATTAATAATCTATCTGCTTGGAAAACATCTGCCATTCAATACATATTAGCATATAAAGGATGGTAATTCTTCAGACTTTTGTGTTTCCTGAATTATAATTGAGATAACACAGTGGTGGTTGTTTTAGTTGTTTGGTTTGTTTTTTCCTCAAAACCAACTATCTTTCAAAGAGTCAAAAGTTTTGTTTGATTTCTGAGTGGACAGATGACTGTCAGTCCTGAAGGGTTCTAGGAGCTTTATGTTAACAAGATAGTTCTTTTTGTATATTCCATCCCTCAAAGCAAAACATGCATAATTTTATCAACATTGTGTGCCATCTGGAGTATGTTGATTGAACTGCAGTCTTAAAATAAGCAAATTGGTTGCTTGTGTCTGGGACTATTATATATTTCAAGGCCTCTTTCTTATATAATGTGTGTTAAGTATGGTTAGGACTTAACCAGTATTTGTGTGACTATAAACTTCATTTTGGAAAGCAGGCTTTTATTTTACTGTGTCTGCTGTCTTCTTCCTCCATAGGCAAGCTAGAATCCAGTAAAGATGAAAAACAAATCTTACACCTACCACAGATGTGATATTCTGAAATTTTTGTGATTCCTCAACCAAGCTATGAACAAAAGAGGTTGTGTTTACTGCTTTATACTTCCAGATCTCAAGAATTAAAGGGAAAGATAAGTAACAAACCACATACAAAAAACCCCACTATAAACTGTTGACAGTCATCCAGAGCAATTTGTCAAAGAAACTTACTTGAAAGCTATGCAAGTTCTCTTTTAAGTTTTGAAACATGTTTCATGGAAGAAGGCCAAGAACAGGTCTGGAAAAAGAAATAACTACAAGAGCAGAGTTACTAATTGAAAGTTCATCTGAAGAAGGAAACTTCACAGGAAAAAAGGCTTCCACTGCCAGGGAAATGCCACAGGGAACAAATCCCCGACTCCTTAAGAAACCACAGCCTAAGGCCAAAGAATAGAAAAAGCAGACACGCTTGATATGCCATCGTTCCTTAACCGCGAACTGTGTTTCCTTGCACAAAAAAGATTATTTTTATTTTATGCATAAAATTCTATGGGTGCATTCTTTTGGTCAGGACCATACATTCCTAAAAGTGGAAACTGCAATACAGCTTCGTTGCTGGCACACTAGACAATGCTGAGTTGAAGTCTTTGATGAATCTGGGTATCTATGGAAGCTGGATACAAGATCCTGTTTTTCTAAGGGGCTCACTGACTCAGGGTGTTCCGAGCCAAGCTTAGAAAGGGTGTGTGAGAGTGTCTTGCTAGCTGAACTGCTGCAAGGCTGTGTGGTAAAGCAGTTCAAAGAAAGAAAAGAAAAATAAAAAATTGGAGAGGTCAAATTTCAAAATGCATCCATTGAAGGTAATCAGACAAAAGGTAGAAAATCAGATTGGTTAGACTTAGTTACTTCAGTAGCTAAGAAAGCATGATTTAGAGAAGGCAGGTTTTGTGCATCACAATGTAGTACTGAATACGGTCTATTGTGTTACCTTACTGAAATTCTTTAATGCATCTTGGTTAAACAGTGACAAAGACTAGACTCAGACAATTTATTTCATGCAATCTAATGTCACTGGGACTACAGCTGAGATTACTTTAAGTAGCAAAATTTATCAGGGTTCATCCAATTGAAACAGTATAGATTAACTCTGTTGCCATAGAAACACATGATTTTGGCATAGCAAACACAAGAACAGTACATCTAGCCTGGAATTTCACTTCTAAGGACTATCATCTGATTCTTCAAGGGATGATTAGAATAAAACATGTAACATATGTATCTCTCCATAAATTTCAGACTATTAAAACACAGCATTCATGGACTTATCTAAGACCAGTGTAAAATTACTTCATGCTATTCTATCCACACAGAAAAGCACAAAAAATGCTATCATGAAACACATGCAAATAAATTAACTTCCTGTAAGATAAGACTTCTGATTTTTTTTTCCTGAAAGCTAATTGTCCATATTTTTTGACAGCTTTCAGACAAATACTTTTTATGAATACAAGTCAACCTTCTTGCAAACAAGTCAAATTCCATATTAAATTATATTAGTAGCTCAACCATTCTTCTCTTACATTTCTTCAAAACTTTGAGTGGTGTTTGATCTTGCTAATTTCCTAAGAATTAGTTTATTTAACATCATTTTTCTGATACTTATGCCTAAGAGAATTTCCTTTCTTGACCACACAGTATTAGTCCATCTCTTCACATGTCGGCAAGACAGACACACAGAAATTCATGGATATTTAAACCAGAAAAAACAACATTTTGGGAATATGATGCGACATTATGTACAACAGAAGCAGTGACACAATTCAGCCATTCCTTTGTCAAGACCATCTAGTGGCTGAACTACACTGTATCTTCAGACACCCATTCTTGATTTAAAGCTGCTGTGTCAAAGAGAAATTATCACATCTCTTCCTAATCTGTTCCAGTAGTTAATCATTATAACTGCAAACATTTTAAGTCTTATTAGTTTCAATGTAGCTGCCTAGTTTTCAGCCACTGCAAATTTTCATGTATTTGGCTAGTAAATTTCAGAGATGCATAACATTGAGCATCCCGTTCACCACTAGCAGGTCACTGACTCAGAACAACTTTCTTACTATTTTTTTTTCAAAATAAATAACACAGATATATTAAGTATATGCACAAAGGATAAGAATATTTAGTTTTTCAGTCTCCAGATTGCAATTTTAGATTTTAAGAAAGAATTATACATACATACGGAAGAATGAGATATTGGTAACAGTAACTCAGTGGAACTGGATTCTATGTTTTATCTCTGGAACATCTTCACATTAAGACAACATTCATTCTAATAAGAAATGTAACTTGGAAACTGCAAAGTATTGAGACAATCTTCACTGAACTAAATGCACTCTTTCACCTCTATTAGACGTCACTTTCTTTTCCCCTTGGATAAACCACACCAGTATTAAACACAGATGGAAACAAGTGATCAGAATGCCACCTGCTCTATTTTTGTGTGCACAGTCTTTTATTACTATTCCTGTATAGCAGCTCTGTTTAGAAAGCTCATATATATTCGATATATAGACTTGATGAGGCTCTGAGAAACCTGATCTAGTTAACGTATTTAAACATTACCTTTTAAAATTAAGCAAAATATATAAACATAGACTCCTGATTGATCAATTTCATATTTAAAAACAACCTGATGCTAGAGAAATTTTAGAGCAGACCTGTCAGAATGTCACTCACACATACTTTTCTTTAGAGGCATGTTCTACCTTTGCACATGTTTACCTATCACACAATTGTTTGCCATCTAGATATGCTGCATCCTGCAATTCTGAGAGGCATCTTTTAAACTAGAATGAACGAAATTCTTCATGACCATTCATTTGCTATTATTTTCAAACATGCTACCCACCAGCATGACACTTTTTAACTCTTGGAAACTATCCCCCCCTCAAAAAAAAAAAAAAAAAAAAAAAAAAAAAGTGTTGCATAAAAAAGTAAGAACTAACTTACAAACAAGCAAAACAGATGCCTAGAACGTGGATTGTATCACCATTTAACTACTGGAAATGCAGAAAGTTAAATGACCGATACTTAAAAAATATTATGTCCTTGTAAGCTGCTTGGTAGTTTGCAACAGGCATTCCCCATGACTTTGGCACTCACATTAGGTTTCCAGTGCAGCTGCACGGTTGGGCAATCCTGAGCCCAATGGCTTCTTAGATCAGTCCTCACTGCAAAGGGACAACTGACAGGTAAAACACAGTAACAGTAAGAAGCCTACTAAACAGGAGGCAATTAGCAAGGTTTCAAACAGGTGACCTCCAGATTTCCATTCCATCCTAAATCTTGCTGCATTTCTCGGGATGATTTTTCCCAGCAGAACACCTGCACCAGTCAGGGGCAGAAGCAGCAGCAACCATACAGGCACCTCTGAACATAATCAGTTCCAGAGAACATCCAGGCTCTGTTGAAATACAAAGATGTCCCTAATGCTGCTGCTGGTAATAGCATTTAAAAGAATGAAGAGAGATTTTTGAAGGGGCATTCTGCCTCATTATACTGTTCCTGTTAGGCTCAGGCTATGTTACCACCAAAACTGTTGTGGTCAACTTCAGTAGACTTAAAAAAGCCTTATAGGTATCTCATTTTGACATTCATTTTCTCACTGCTCACTCACCCACTCACTTATACATTTTACCACCACAACCTTTGAGTCTGAGATTTAAAAGCTTCTGTAAATACCTTAGCTTTTTAATAGTCATATAGACATATGACTGTCAGCTTCATGATCTCTTGCTGTCATTTACCATAGTTACTGAAGGTGTGATGTGTTAATTTTGTAAGAGATCCTTATACATTGGAATAAATCCCTTCTCTCCTCATTGTTTCCCAATCTCTTCTCCATGTACAGTGAATTGAAGATATTCAAAAGCTGTCTACACAAAGTCCTGGACAGCTGGCTCTGCTTGAGCAGGCTGGGGTGGGCCAGATGACCTTTGAATGTCCTCTCTAATCTCAACCATTCTGTGAATCTGTGAATTTGAGGCCATGACATTTTATACCTGGTGAAGTCTTGTGCCATAGGACTGTGTTGAAATATGCTGGTTTCCACCCCCCTAAAAGGTGAAAACACTGAACAACTGACTTCAGCAATATAGACACCTCCTGTAAGTTAGAACACCCAGGAACATAAATTACTGCAGCCTACATACATTAAGCTCATAACCAGAGCTAAAATGCCATTAAGTCAACATGCAAAAAATATTTTGCATTTCCTAGCAGAAGAAATTGATTATAGGGTCTTATATTTTCTAAAATCGCTTCCAGCATTCTCTAACAATCATAAAAAAGAACAGGAGTGACATTTCACTGGATTCTGTCCATATAACTCTCTACTGATGTTGGTTAATCTTTAGATGTTATCCTTCATTCGAGGTCACAAATTTAACAGTGATATCTGCATTGCTTTCTGTTGGTAAAGTATTAGAATCCATATAACATCACCGGGATTTTTTAAAACCCAATTGCACCTTGCCATGGCAACAGCTAATCACCATACTGAATAGACTATTTCTGAAAAGTTTGGGTTCATTTTTCAGTTCAGTCCGGAATGCAAATACAGCCGATGTAGGTACAAAAGAATTAACGTAAAAGAAAATTCTGACCTTTTTTCAAAGCTTCTGGAAGGAAACATTTTGTGTTATAATCCTATCATTTTATCTTATAAGAACCATCTAGATTCATTATTTTTAATGCATGTGAGATCTTTACCTAGCATTATAATGACAAAACAAAAAAAAAAGTTTCAAAAAATCTATAGTTCTTTATCTCCAAAGAAATCACTTTTGTCACTGCTGTGCTTCATACCACAACTGGAAAAACTCAGGAAAAGGAGACATAACGGGAGATATTCTCTGTCCACTTATAAACAAGCACATACACATCCATCTTTCTATTAAAGTAATAATACCCTTGCAGCACCTAATTTTAGAAAATACTCATTGTACATTTTCTTCACATTAAAGAAAAAGCAAACAAACAAACAAAACATGCCTAGTAAATTTACCACTTGTGGAATATTTGCCTCCTAAATTTAATCTCCTTCATGTGTTCTTCCCCCATGCAATACTCACCTTCAGTCTTTGCTATACATCTCTGGTTAAATCTGTTGAGGTGAGGATAAAAGAATTCACAAAAATGCTGGTCCTGCAGCATCCCCAGTATAAAATGTGTTGGTCCTCTGTGAAAAGCTCCATCTCTATTATTTTAGACAACATACCAACATCTTCATGAGGAAGTAGAGAGGGAAGAAACACCCAAGGAAGGTTATATTTTAGAATGATAATACACTCAAGCTGAGAGTCCATGTGCTTTTGGACCTCTTCCTACAACGAAATCTTCACAGTGGTGGAATCAAAATTAGATTTTTTATTTTTTTTTTTTTTTTAACTAAAATGAGAAGGATTCCATAGAAATTATTCTAACAAGGTGATTGTGGCTTTCTCTTCTCTTGGTTTCCTACATAAGTACCCCAAGTGAACTATTATTCAACAACAAAAATGTAAGTAAGGTCCAGGAGACTTGTGTGTTTTATTTGAAACTCTGATGAAAATATAAATTTAAGGACATTTTTCAGGTCCTCTCTTCATTTCACACTGTATTTCTCTCAAAGGGTGCTCATTACAGCAGTGTTCTGGCCACAGATCCCTGAGGAATTCATCAGTGGTCTTTCAGGGATCCATAGAAGACTTTTACTTAACTGTAAAACTCAGCCACCATTTACAAACAGGGGTCCTTGCAGGACAGAAGAGGTCATTTCTGGGGAGTTTTAAACTTGAAAGAAGGAAATCAATATGTAGTTTTAAAAATAACTGTTCAGAGGAGAGAGGAAGCAGTCATACAATGGGACACTTTATGACTGCTTACCCTGTGTGTTAGAGTATCAGGCAAGAAGCATTCGGTTTTCTATGCAATGCATTAATCAGAAGGCATCTTTCCCAATGGAAAATAATCTTTAGAATGGTTCAGAAAAAGGAATAATTTTAAAGAAAGATTTACAAAAAATGGGAAAGAAATTCTGAAAGACAAATAATTACGAGCTTCAGTTTCTAACATTGCTCCTTCTAATGAATTTTAACTCATTTTAACCTATTTTCACTGAGCAGAGGACAACTTCACAAGTTTATATTCAGTGCTTTTATTTACCTTAATTAGTTTGTAGAGTCACATTGTAACTGGCCATTCAACTTGGAGGCAGGTATCTCCTACAGTGGGGGGGTAGTGGCACTTCGCACCAGGTTTTCACAGTTCAGTCAGCTCTCACTTGGTTGTGTGAATTTTGAAAAGTGCTTAGTGGTTCACAGCTCTCATTTTGGAAAACAAGTCATCTCTGTCTCCAATTCCCTAACCTCTTGAAATTTAAAAATCCACTGTTAGAAGACCAATCAGCCCCCAAATTATTTCAAGAATCTGACCAAACTATTGCTCAGGTTACAGTATTATACCTGAAACCTGTTACATAGACATGAATAGGCAGAGCGTTCATTACAAAAATAATTTATTTTTGGGATCTTGCCATAGATTCATTCCCATAGGGAAGAGAAGATCAACTCAGATGAGCAGTGGGAGCTTCTGTTACATCAATTCTTGCAATGACATCTTAAGCTAGGTTGGGCAATACTGCTGAGCTGCTGCTGTGCTTGGCTCCAATAATTCATCTGGCCCACGGTCTTAATGTGACCACTGTGGTGTATGAATGATCCATTGCAACTGGTTACTTTAAAATGCATTAGAAGCACCTCCTAAGTATCTTATACGTAAGACTGTCCTCCATGACCTTTTCTGCCTCTGCAGGAACAGAATCTATTGACTGTTTAGAACTGTCTTACCACTGTATCATTTCAACAATTTTGCAGCAGGAACCCCCTGGAGGAGTGTCTGGAAAGAAGGTACAGGTTCTCCATCGCAGATGGAGATCACCACTGTTAAGGACACAAATTGGCCTATGCACAGCATATCCAAATAAATTTTTATTTGTCTGTATTTTTTTCCAGAAATTATTACATTTAGGCAATTAAACCGTTTATCAAAACATCATCAGAATACATCTGTTAAAAAGCATCTGTATCTGAGGAACGGAATATTTCTGCGGTACATGCTGCACAACAAAATGCAGCAGTTACCCGTAGAGCACAGAAGAAACTTTCACCCACTGACAGTTTCATTTATACCACCTCCTTTTCCCTTTTGAAAAGCTTGTATCCTCTTTGTCATTGATGAAAAACACAACGTCCTCAAAATAAACACCCTGCAAAACAGCATCAATGTTAATATTTAACAAAACCCACAAAATGCTAGTTGTAGACTTTTCCTCTTTTCTTCTTTGCTTTGAGTCAATAAAAATTCAGTTGACAAAATAAAACAACAAATCAGAAAGAATGGGGAAAAAAAATAGCTTTAATATAAACAACAAAAATGAGCAAAAATTTCTAAAAGACCAAAGTGTCTTAGAAGCATCATTGCATTTTCAAAAGACACAAAGGGGCAGTAGTAACAGGACTCTCAGTGAATTTAGGGAAGCACATTTAGCCAGACATGTACAAACTCCTCTACTTATGCTGCACAATAACAAGCTGCAGACCACCTCATTCTAGAAGTTATACAGAAAATATATATTATTTTATATAATTATATTATAATTTTATATAATGATAGTATAATATTTTGTTTAGGGAGAGCTAATATATCATGATAGAGGAACTGGATGGTTTCTAGTTTGGAGGTGGATTGCATTCAGCCACTGAAGATGAGGATGGCCTGCACAGCATCAGACACACTTCATTGATTTTGGGAACAGTCATCCCTAAGGCTGAAGTCAGTAGACTTCAGACTTCTAAACTGGGATGTGGTTTATGCTAGTGCAGGTTCTCCCTGGGTTAAGTTCCTGTCTTATTGGTTAGCACTACCTGTCTGAAGCCTTGGATCCCACACTGCTTAAACCAATGATCTAGAGGGCTTTGAAATACAGCTATGAGAGAGGCATAAATATGCTGCTGGGTTTTTTTAGTTAGTTGGTTGGGTTTTTTTAACAGAACATCACATCTACTTTTCAGATATCAGAAAATGACAACGGAAATAGACAGGAGAGGTTTTCCTTCACCTCAGCAATCAAACTGTGAAGCTGCATAACAAATCCATACTTTCAACTACTGCAAAAACTGCCAGAATATCAAGGTTAACCAGGTTATATAATTAATTTGCCTTAAGAGACTTGGGGTCACTGCTTTGAGATGGCTGCTCCCAATGGATTTTATCAGCCAGCCAGACACAAGCTTCTCCATCCTTTGCAACTTTTTTGCCACCTGTGTGTAACATATTATGATAATTGTCTCTGTTTTTCCTGTTCTAAATTTGTATGTATTGTTATTTTAAGACAAAAGGGGCAACTGGGTCAGCTGGACCTTTCTGGTGGAAAGAAATGACAGAGTCTCCTGCAAGTGCTGAAAGAAGGGAGCAAGAGCAGATGTTGAAGAACGATGCTGAAATAGAAAATATTGAAGAACAGTGTGTAAAAAGCCTATTGTTAAAAAGCACTTCTTGGTTTCCCAGAGGGAGATGTGTAGGGTTTGCTAAAATTCAAAATTGGCTAAAATCCAACCTAGAAAAACAAATCTTTCTGCATGGACACTGATTTTGGAGATGAAATTGGTTTTAAGGCCTTTACTCTCCTTTTCTACCTAACCTGGCTTCTCTGGATTTTTCTCATTAAAAAGCTAAACCAACTAGTTTATAGTCTGAAGACCCGTGAATAAAAAAATCTTTTCACCTTCCTTGGGAAGCTCACTGTCGGGGGGGAGAGAAACAGACCCTCGTGTCCCCAGCCTGACAGGGAGGTTCATGTGCCCACACGAACGGTTCTTAAGCTCTGTAAAAAGCCAGGTGGAAGCAGAAAGTCGCTGTCCTGCCCGGAC
>JANHFX010010561.1:0-17553 GCA_027560015.1 Chloroceryle amazona
GGAATAACAACTTCATAACTTTCTCTTTCCCACTGTGGAGGCTGGTTTTTTGCACTGGTAATTGTTACTGCAAGCTCAACTTTACTGCTCCTGTTACCTCCATCTGTTGCAATAATCTCTCGAATTATAGGTGACCTCTGAACAGTAAAAAAGGTTTATTTACAGAGAATTTTGATCAGCGTTTTTTTTTTTCCTCAAGAATAAATGAATACATAAAATTAAAGGCAGAGTTAAAAAACCTGCACAGTAGGGTAAACAAAACAAAACAAAACATGACTGCAGAATAGACAGCTAAGAATATAAAGTAGGTGCAAAGCTGTTGAAAATTCTGATGTTTGCTTCACTTAATATTGTTGGAAAATTTCACATAGTTTAAAATAAAACCAAAACACCCCAGTTTAGGGAGCCTCTGAGTTCTTCAGCTCACCTAGGAAGAGCTGTTGTCATTAGGTCTGTAGGGTTCTTGGATTCAGCTCAGACAATACATTAAAAGGATACACTTTCAGTGTGTGCCAGTTACACAGAAGGGAAGTTCCCTATCTATTAGGTATTTAGAGACTGACATCTACAATAGCCTTGTTTCAACACAATTCTGAACACATCAGACTGCTTATGTAGGTATTTACAAATGGCTGGAACTGGTACATTTTAGTAGCTACCTGAGACAGTGTTGGTCGTTAGGCCTTCACCCTCCTGAGGCCCTCCAGCCCTCAGAGTTAGCGTGACAAAGATAATGAAATGGGAAGAACAAGTTCTCAGAGGCAGCACTGTCATAGAATCATTGAATGGTTGGGAAGAACCTCTGGAGATCAGCGAGTCCAACCCCCCTGCCCCAGCAGGGTCACCCAGGGCAGCCCACACGGGAACAGAGCCAGGTGGGGTTGGAAAGTCTCCAGAGCAGGAGACTCCACAACATCTCCGGGCAGCCTGGGCCAGGCTCTGTCACCCTCACAGGGAAGAAGTTCCTCCTCCTGTTGAGGTGGCACTTGCTGTGTTTCCCCTGGTGACCATCACCTCTCATCCTGTCCCAGGGCACCACTGATGAGAGCCTGGCCCCTTCTGCTTGACCCCCACCCTGCAGAGATTTGCAAACATTCACAAGCTCCCCTCTCAGGCTTCTCTTCTCCAGGCTAAACAGCCCAGGGCTCTCAGCCTTTCCTCAGCAGAGATGTTCCAGCCCCTTCAGCATCTTTGTAGCTCTCTGCTGGACTCTCTCCAGTATTTCCCTGTCCCTCTTGAACTGGGCAGCCCAGAACTGTCAGCAATACTCCAGGTGAGGTCTCACCAGTGCAGAGTAGAGGGGGAGCAGAACCTCCCTCGCCCTGCTGGCCACACTCTTCTTGATGCCCCCCAGGAGACCATTGGCCTTCCCGGCCACAAGGGCCCATTGCTGTTCCTAGCAGCTGTCAGCTGCTACTTTCCAGCAAAAAGCAGGGCTTGTTTATCTGCAATTCACAGTCAATGAACTCATCAGCTAAAAGCCTTAGACTCATGTTTAATTTAATTTGATTTAATCCTTTAATGTCAGAGACTCGTGACCTCAGTCCCTCCTGCGACGCGTTGAGATAGCCAGCTGAAGAAAGCAAGCAAGCACTATACCTGGGAGATGGGATGGTTCACAAACACCCAGCCTGTCGCAGGATTAATTTGGAAATAATGAGGTTCTTCATTTGCTATTGAGTATGTAATGGCAGCATTTGAACTGTAGTCATCATCACGGGCTGCAACACGAAGAAAACTGGTGCCAACTCTTGTGTCCTCCCTTAGGAAATCTGACGTAAGAAAAGATATTTCAGATTGATCATTAATTCACTAAAGTACAATGTTAAAGTACATCAAGTAAAGAACATTTTACGAAGAATTAAGAAATACTAAAGTAACAATGTATGGAAGCTATAAATTTACCTTCTCTGGAACGAAGGTCATCAAAAAAATCAAACTTAAAGAGCTGCCAGCACTCCAGAGCTATGGGTCATGGTTAAACTCCACACTATCACATTCACAAACTGGAACTGTTATTTATCCTAAGATACTAGTTATGTTTTTGCAGAAAACCGCAGGGCCAGAAACTACTTTCTAGGATTTGCAGACTATAACTGAGAATTATCAATTTTTTTTGTTTTTACATATTTATTTTTGCCTCTGGGTGTTCAGCCATAACAGGAAGGGGTTTTTTTAAGAAATAAGATGGACAGTTAAAACAACAATAAAGAATTATGAAATTCAAATGGGAGAAGGAAGAGTGTGTAATCAAAAGTTAAGACAAAAATCAATCAATCAGAAAAGAAAGGATACGGTTTGTTCTGAGTGCTGCACGCTCCCATTCTTACTACAACTTTCACTTCTGTGTGTAGTACCACACTCAGGTAAGGGAAGGTGCTGACGTGGTTATTTTTTCAAGGCATTTTCCCATAACAACTCTCGAGAACACCTACAAATCCAGACTGTCCTTGTCTCATTGCATGTAACACAGAATAACAATCCTGCAATTAATTAAGCTGATGCACCTCTGGCTGCAGTCGCCTAGTTGGTCATAGGATCTACTGCTAGGAAAGACAAACCCCCAAAATCTTAAGACATCGGGTAAGCTCACACTCAGGGCACCGAAACTCTATCCAATGACTCAATTACATTCATAGCGGGCGTTTTCAAATCTAGGGTCATTGTCATTTTGGTCCAGGATGACAATATTTATCGGACATATTCCAGTGAGCGGTTCCGCTGCCCGATCTGTTGCTGTCACAGTGATGGGATACTCCCTCTGTTTTTCTCGATCGAATACCTGAACCGTTGTCAGAACTCCTGAAAACAAATGAAATAGCAGAGAGTTAAAATACTATGCATTTGACATGTGGCTGTTTATTTGTCTGTGAATACATGGAGATCCAATGAAATACATTGTATTGATCTACCACCGTTCGGCCAAATCATTTCTGTGCCATTAGCAGTGTTGTTAGATAATGTGCACTTAACGTGGCTGGGTTTTTAAACCTGGTGACAAACCCCCCGAAGTTATTTCAGGCAGAAATTCCACGGTTCAGGGAAATCATCAGTTCTAGCTCAGTACTGGACACGCAGGAAACTGAAAGGAGATTATTTGTTCACGCAGTTCATAGAGGCTATAGACAGTTATATGCAATCTATAATACAGTTTATATTCTGTCTGCTATCAAAAAAAAAAAGCAAAATGAAAAAGTATGAAATCTGATTTTATTTCTTTTTCTATGCCAGGGTCGGTTCTGATATTTGCTTTACCTGTGTCAGGATGAATACTAAATGCTGGCAGGACACCACCTCTGTGCATCAAGCCATATGTCACTCTACCATTGACTCCTTCATCAGCATCGGTGGCTTCAACCTGCAGTACAACTGTCCCCGAAGGCTGGTTTTCCAATACTGAAGCATGTTCCTGATAGTCCTGACACTAAGAGAGCAGAGGGGGGAAAAAAACAGAAAAATCAAGGATTTGCTGTGATTTAAAGATACACTGGGCGAGGGGAGAAAAAAGATTTAGCTACCCTTCCATTGATAGGCACTGATGTCAGTGTTTTATCTGGACCGTGATTAATTTACAGACCACGCTTGCCGTTTTGCGGTCATACGAACAACACACGAGATGAGGCCACTGAGCATCTCCAACTAAGGAAAGTACCCGAAGAAAAGGCTACAGCTCCATATACTTCCAAATGAAAATATTTTTCTCTATTAGCAAAAATCTCATCAAAAGAAGGCATACGATTGCCCAAACCGCAGAATTCCTTTAGTCAAAAGGGATTTTTACGCAAAGTAACTTTATGTAGGACAGAGAATTTCCAAGGCTGACATCATTCTCAAAATATGCAACATTGCCCATCAGCATGTTAGCCACCAGCATCAGACTGGAAATTTTTAACAACGGATCCTGAATATGAATTAACATTCTGAAAACATATTCAAGCATTTCTTTTTTACAGCATTTTACACATTAAAACATTTTCATCCTTCTCTCTTTCACCAGTTCCAAATCATCAAAAGAATCCTAGGTAATTTAGAGAGGTATTCTGGAATATTTTGCACCAAGTCCACTGCACAGACAGCTATTGCTATTCCTCCTCATATACGTTGCACTGAACCTCCAAAAGTTATTCACTCAACTTCATCTAAAATGCCAGAGATGAGATGTGGTGCAGGGAGAAGACAGTGCTCACAGGAGCTGTTCTGCTGCAAGAGTAGAACAAACCCTGTAGGTCTTAAGAGCAGGACGAAAGCGCTGGAGAAGGCATCTCAAAGAGAGAGGTAAGTGGACCACTTCTCGAACATCTCATCTGCTGCATCACTTGCAGTGACAACACAGTCTGCAAACATTTACCACACAGCCTAATACAAACGACTCGGCCTTACGTATTTACCTTCTGAAAGACAGGTTTGTTATTGTTGACATCATCAATTTTCACAACAACCTGGGCAGTACTTGTAAGAGAATGGGGCCCTCCAGAGGCGTTATCATCAGTAGCTGTGATATTAAGTACATATTCTGTCCCTTGCAGCTTAGGGAACGGACTTGAACGAAGTCTAACTAGCCCTGTAAAAACAATAGGTTTGCGGGGTTTATATTTTTACTACATTACCCAATTTCTGGTTTTGTCACTAGCAAGCACGACGATAAACCATCCTGCTTTACCTCGTCACGAATAAACCACAAGGCTGCTGCAGATTAACCACAGGATTTTTCCTGCAGTCGGATACTAAAACAAAATGAAGAGAGCACAAACAGGGTTTGTTTGCCTGCAGGTACAGCTGCAGAGCTAAATGAGACAACAGCTACAACTGCGCTGAACCGCACATAGCAGCTTTCCTCTGCCTGCTGCAGAAAAACCAGAACAAACCAGAAAATCCTAACACTGCAGCAGGCTTCTGGGTTTTGCTAGAAAAGCTGAACAGGCTACAGCTATCTGAGACAGTAAGAAGCTGTCATTCTTTTGCTCTGTCACCCATCAATCACCTCTGTTACTCATCAAACGGCGTCTGTCATTACAACAAGGGCATTGTCACAGGGTCGGTGACACTCGATTTGCTTTCAGATGTAGTGTTTTACTTACTTCTGACACATATCCACTTTACTGTGGCATTCCTGCAGCAAAGGGGGTACTGACTATTCCACCGACATCTTCTGAACAGAAACCGCTGCAAGCCACTGTATAAAACTTTTCTGTTTATTAAGCAACAAAAACCCAAACGTGTATGAAAAAAAAATTAAAAAATGCTCATGTTTCTAAAATTAATTGGTAAAATAAGTATAGAAGTACATACACGTGATCATCTATGTTAAAGCTATGGAGCTAATCCCAAGAGATGCTGTCAATCAAACTCTAACATTCTTTACAATGAAGATTTTCAGAAGCATCAGGTATACTACCCCTGGGGCAATCAGACACTTTGAAAAGCACTGGTCCTCCTCAGGTGCCAGAGCATCGTTAGAAATTTAACTCTATTTTGAAGTCAGAAAGGATAAAAGGAGCTCTCAGTCAATTCGGGATTGCGCTTCAAGACTTGCAAGTTACCTGCAGACCATATCTTTGGGAACATTTCAGAATCTAACATTAATATTGCAAAAAGATGATTTGCATTGACATTAAAATTTCATGCTAAGTGAACTCTGTGAAAGGAAGAGAAGGAATAACTTAGGCCAGCTTACTCCTTCCTATACATTCATCACTTGTGCTTTGAAAAAATGTAAATTCGGATTTTGATTGCATTTCAATACAGGTTAAATACAAAGTAGTTTCACTGAAGTTAATGAAGTTATTTAAATCCTTCAGTGGCATTTCAATTTGGTTGCCTGTTTCTGTCTCGAAACATCCTCTTTTGGTTTTCAAGCCCTCAGCAGCAAATAAATCCTATTAAAAGGATATGCCAGCCTCTTCAGATGCTGGGAGGTTGTGCATTTTTATTTATTTATTTGCTTGTTTGCTTATTTATTTATTTATTACTTGAGGACACCAATGCTGTGGGATTGTTTTTCTTCTTTTTTTTTTCTTTGGGGTTTTAAAAATACATGACTGCTGCAAGTAATTTAAAAATATCTACAAACTGGAATTTCAGAACATACTACTTAAGCTGTAAAGCATTCTCCACACTTTATTTCTCATTCATTCAGTATTCTTGGCTGAGTAACATTGTCCATTGCCTTTAAATGAAAAATATACTCAGCTAGTACCTACTTTATATACTTTCACCTTCACTGAAATAAAACAGGGGTAATTTCATTCTACCTACAAATGCATCATTATGTACCAGCTCCACACGAGCAAACTTGGCTAAGAAGTGTTTCCTCACGTGGGGAAAAAAGCCTCATCTGAACACCCAAGTCCCCTTTTAACCAGTTCAAACGGAGTTATTGAAAGTGTTGCACAAAGAAAGCTACTCCAGTCAGAACTGTCACCCGACCGGTTTTCCTCCTCACGTGGCTCTTTGATTATTAACAGCATCTTTGGCTCACAGCAGCAGGTGGATGACCAGCTCTTCCTCCTGCTCCCTGAGTTTGGCTGCTCGAGTTCGAGGCCAGCTCTGACACCAGGCTGACCTTAGATCAGACACTTGCTTGTCACGAGCATCGCCCTTGGCCTCTGCCCTGGGTCTTGGGAGCCGCACTTAAGCTCAGGTCCTTTCCTGAGCTGCCCTGGGGGTGTGCAGTACCTGGCTGGGCATCCTGCTGACCTTTATTACCTTACCTGCTGACCTTTATTACCTTATTACCTTTATTAGCATATTGTTATTATTACCTAATTACCATATTATTACCTTTCTTAGTGTCGATAACAAAGTTTCCTTTTTGATTCCCAGACAGAATATTGTATGTCACACCATCCCCATCAGGATCAACGGCACTGACCGTAGCTACCAGCGTGTTTGGGCCTGCATCTTCAGAAACAAAACTTCTGTAGCTGCTCAAAGAAAATATGACAACAGATTTATGAATTTAGACAGGCAATTATGTACAGTTATGCTGTGCAAGGCCTGCTGTGCACAGGGTACTGCCGGGATCGGTAGCGCACTGACACAGTCACCCTGATGCTTCTCTGCTAGCCAGTGAAATGATAGCACTGATCATCTAGCCAACCACCCTTATCTTGCTGTTGTTACCTCCCACAGATTTCCCTTGTGGACTTTCAGCAGCACTGAAGCTTCATGAGGCTTGTGCTACACGAAGAACTCGCTTTTTGCTTTTTTAAAAACCTGAGCTTCACAATTCAGAGGAAACACCAAGCAAACGTTTGCCAAGTGAAAGCAGGGCTTGTCACAGTGCACCTTCTGGGGCAAGCTCTCAAAAAAGCTCTCCAAAAGCTCTCCCTTGGCTTTTGTTGTCTAGATATGTGTGTTTTCACCAAACCTTCACAGAAAACAGCTGCTTTTCTTTTTTTCTTTCCCCCCAGTTTAACATGCAATGAAGGGAAGGAAATGATCCTGCTTTATCTGAGTCACAACCCTCAGGACACTGTTAACTCTGCATCTGGAAAGCAAATGAATAGTACTTCTGATAAATTTGCACATGAAATCTAAGGACAGAAGAGTTCCAGGCATCATAAGAAGCCTCTTCAAAAGGAATAAGTCAAAAGTGACAAAATGAAACAGAGTGGTAGCCCTAAGCGCTTCGTAACTGAGATAAAGAATAACCTTGATGAAAGAAAGCTCGTGGCACGAAATCCTAAGTTTATACTGGACTGTAAATCTATTTAAACAAAGAGCCAGAAGGACAACATCATCATCTTGGTTTGTATGAGCCTGCCACAGAGTATAACATTAAATGCAAACTAGTCCCTCAACGCGACCTAATTTACAGGTGTTCCCATGAATCTTCTTCACAGAAAACTTCAACTAAGTTCTGTCTGAAATTCACCTTTAACTCCAAGAGGTTTTTTTTGTTACGGGTAAGATAAAGCAAAATCAAAGCCTGGTTAACCTGGTTAGCCAAAACCTTGAGATCACTTGAACTGCAGGAGCTGAATTCGATTCCAAGGCCAAGCTACACATATATCCAACAGCAGTTGCCCTGCTGTTGCATAGGGAACAGAAAAGCTTCTTGTGAATCTTTGGTAATTTGAAATAACATTTACCTCAATCATATTCTTCAAGCTCTATCTCCTAAGCAATGCTTAGGAAAGCACAAGCTTTTGAAGCCAGAGGTTATCTCTACATAAAATAAGGACTGACAGACAGCTGTGATGTTTTGTTCAGCTAAACCATAAGCTTAGCATCACTGAAAACTCTGCCTGAGTTTAGTCCAAAGCAAATTCTGCTTTCAAGAGTAGAAGGCTGATGCAGAAGCTGACTAGGAATTCCATTTTTTAGCCTCTAATGCAAATGCCAGTTTATAGCACTTTTGACATTGCTTCAGATGCTTCTGAACCTGAATTATAGAAGAAAAATGCTTACTGATGCTTTAGGAAAAAATATATAGTTTGTAGGGCATGGAACTAAGTGAAATTAAGTGAATTCCACTTACTGATACTGACATTTATCTGGTGGTTTTTATAGTTCAGTGGTCACTCAGGATTCTGTCAGTCGGGCATCTTTCTTGTACAATTATAAACCAGAGGTGAACACTGTTGACTTTGTCTAAGCTTAAAATGCCCAATTAAAAGCCAAAATTCTACTGTGTACTCTGAATGAGGACAACACTGAGGTGTCTGCTTTTTCTGCTGCCTTTCCTTTGGTGTGGAGGGGTCCTCTTGAAATGAATCATCTGAAATGACCGCATCACCTCTTTCAGTACATACTGGAAAAAATTAAGTGCAAGATCTGTGCAAAGAGACCAGCCATGTACTACTACTACCTAGCTAGGTATACAAGGCCTAATCCTTAAAATTAAGAGCAAAACTTAAAGCCACTTTTTTTTTTTAACTGGTAGTAAGTCTTGGAGTCTGACTTGAGTCCAGCTCCCATATTTGATTAAACTGAAGCCAGTTACCACCCTGTAATGGTCAGTCTTTTGGTCAAAATATAAAAAGCAACAGTAAAAGGCAAAGACAAAGGAGTTTTAAGATGTATTTACATTGTCTGAGAAAACTCGGGTGCTTCATCGTTCACATTTGAAACATGGATCCTAACAGTTGCTGTCCCAGTCTTCGACTCTTCCCCTTTATCTACAGCCATAATTATGAACTCGTAAAGATGGTTAGGTCGCTCGTAGTCCAACCGTGTTGCTGGAAAAATAGTACCCTGAGGAGTAATACTAAAGTCTTGACTCAAAACATAATACAGTAACTCGGCGTTCTCTTTTGAATCGCAGTCAGTAGCTGTCACTGTTAAAAGAGAAGATGAAGACATTGGGTAGATCAAAGTAAATCAGGGTTAAGATTTGTTTCCCTTGTCTCCCGTCCCCCAAAATGGTTTGGGCTGTGACAGTAGTAAATAATGATGACCCTGTTCTACAAGGTGCCATTTGCTCCCAGAGAGTTGCAGCTCTCTGCTGGGGCAGGTAATTTTGCCTTCTGAACTGAATTCTAATTAGTGGGAGGAAAATAAAACACTCATACGGAACGCAACAAATCTTGTTTGGAAGTACTAACCTTGTAGGAGCGCAGTTGTCATAGTAACTGTTTCAGGAACACCAACTTTGCTGTAAATGGACTGATGAAATTCTGGGGCGCAATCATTCACGTCTGTGATTGCAACCAAAACCTTCACGGAGAAGAAGGGGAATGTTAAACAGCAGAGTGAATCAAGGCACCAACGTCACTGCTCTAGAAAGATCAGGTAGAAGAACTTCCCCAAAACACCCTTGAGGATTTTGGAAGCTACAGCACATAGGTTAATCCATTTTTCCTAGAATGCTCTTTTCCTGCTGAGAACCACTGAATTATTAGATTCCAAAGCACTAGGAATTGTCACATCCCAGCCCCTTGCAGCAACATTTCCCACTCACCCTTCAGCTCCATTGATTATTCCCTGTTACCAATTTAAAGGAAAATGGACAGTCTGCTTTCCAAGCATCCTTTCTCCATCATCTTACCTTCCAACACTTCTGTGACTTGTAACACTAAAAATTCTCCTGATAATTCGGCCTCCTGCTCCCTCTAGAGCTTACATCTCATTGCCTGCAGCAGGAACAAACTTTTACTGCCTGCGTTCCCTAGCTTAGAGAATCCTTGAATTCAAACAACTGTAATAACTGTGTTTAGAAATACTTTTGCTGGCAAACAGCTTTCTAAAACACCGTGAAACGTTGTCTTTTACTGTCTGTGAGTTTTTATTATTTTCTCTCTTTACAAGTGGACTTTGTGCTCTTGATATGAAACAAATAATTGTATTTTAGAATTGGACTAATCTCAGATATACATCATGCTTTATGTAGGTTTAGAGCAAGACAGAACTTCTGTGGCTTGGCCACTTGAATTTCCATATCTTCCCAGATAAGAGCTAGGACCTATGATGGGATGGCACACTGGTCCCTCAGAAATAACCTTTTCAGCATCTGCAAGAGTGAACTCTGAGAGTACCTAAACCAACCCTCAACATCTACCCATAGACAAAAGGCTTTTGACACGGGCAGCAGGCAGAGAGCGTGAGCTGGGGCAATGGGAGCCCCTGGTGAATCTGTACAGGGATCTGGAAAGGGTGAAGGAAACTGGAAGTACACACAGAAGTGAGCACCTACCTCAGCTGCACTACTGAACCGTTCCTCGTTTTCCTCTGCTCTGACCAGAATAAGATACTGGTGTTGGTCACTCTCATAATCCACGCTCCGAGTTAAACTGATGTCTCCTGTTGCATGATCAATAGCGAACAGCCCGCTAGGATTAGTTAGTAAACTGTAGCTCAGGGATTTCTTTTGATATGATACAGCAGCGACTGTAAGAAAGCTGCATTTAAACAAAAAAAAAAAAAAAAGAAAGAAAAAAAAGAAAGACTCTTAAGCACATAATGCAACCTACTGGGAAACATCACAGAAATGATAGATGTCAGGAATGATGGTGCAATCCTGTAGGTCAGATCAGAGCAGTCAGTGACAGCTGCACCTAGACACCAAATTCAAGCAGTTGGTTATGCAGTAGTTCCATCACCCTGAGGGTAAACAGTTAAAGATAGGGTTCTTGGAAGCAGGACACAGTAAGGACTAAAACCACGGCAACGGAGGATTTCGTTTCTGCTGCAGCTGAATCTGCCTACTCTTAACTTTCTTCTCCAGCAGTGATGGTTTTCAGGCAGGCAACTAAAAGATAATGCAAGATGCAAAAGATTCATTTTAATACGAGCAGGGTAAGTTTGCTGCTGCAGCCTCACCATCCTAAAGCTTCTACAGGTAACTGCAAAAGGACAAAAGGTACTCACTGAGAGCTGCATGGTACAGGTTAGAGAGATGTATGCTTTGATTGTTTTCCCACTGAAATGCAACATGTTTCAAGTCTTCAAGTGGGAAAAACACTTGCAGTATGAAGTCAAAGATAACAGTAGAAAGAATTTTTGAAGATTTGAAAACAAAATACTAATTTCTCAAGTGTCTGTTGCTTTATCATGCAGGTTTCTTAGGAAACAGAATTCTGTCTCCCAGCAGAAACCACCAACCCGTACGATCCGGTGACAACCGCAGTCAAAGGGACAAAACTCAGTTTGTCCAAACACCTTTTCCCCCGTGGTATTTCCACGCTGCTGTCCTCTCACTTCCCTGAGGTGCCCTACTGAGACAATGGAAAAGGCTGGGCTAGGTCATTACCTCACTTTAGGTTTTTTCTGTGTTTTCCCAAGACTTGGCCTCAGTCAGATTCAGCCGGCGCACGACTGCATTCCTGCCCACAGGAATTATTTTTGCCCTCTTCCTAACTCCCTACCCTGGCTCCATGTTCACGCCACCTCTCCCCTCCTGGCAGTGCTAAAATTCACAGGTCCCTGCTGCGAGTGTGTTGAACAACCCAACTGAAAACTTTTTTCCTTTTCTTTTTTGGGCTTTGTGTTTCATCAGCTCAGCCTGCCCAGACTGCTAACACATATTTTCAAATAGCAATAAAATAGATAAATAATAAATAGCAATAAAAAATTGTAAATAGCAGTAAAAAAATTGTTATAAAGAATTTCCTTCTTTTTAATCCTAAACATTATTGCAGCCAAGATGGCAGGTACCTGTTATCTCTTGTAGCACTTCACAGTTCTTGCATTTCTTTTACACTTGTGCTATTTAAGATTATTGTTACCTACTCTTAATGGTTAATGTTGTTTTTATCTTAACACACCCTGGTTATTCAGACACTGTAAAAGTGTTGTAGATTGAACAGTAAAATGCAACACCACAGATAATGGAGTATGTGTAAGAGTTGAATGGCCACACAGGGACGACATTTACGGGACAGAAGCATTCTCAGTTCAACTGGAAGAGGAAATGTTTGCCATGAGAACAAAACAATTTGGGAAAGACAGAACTGAGTATTCAGGTGGACCTATGACTAATGTTTTCCGTGATATTTACATCTGCATGGTTGGACAAAGGGTGGAAAAACAAAATGACAAGGTTTGTGGCATCTTCATTCTTGCTCAGTTTGTCACCACGATGAAGAGGGTTTTTTGGGGTTTGCTTTCCAATTTTCACTTGATGGAGAAGGCATTTCTCTAAAACTGACAGAGTTAAGATATTCTTTCATACCGTCTTTCTTCAGGATGTTAACAGTTGTCATTTCTATTCTGCATTTTGTTTGAAAATTAAGACACAATCATCATCTACTAACACTTTAGGCACAATTTAGAAAAGCAAGATACCATAACTACTCAATACTGCTTTTCTGTACAGAAGGGTGACTAAAAAACACATCAATCAAACTGACCATTTCTATTAAGATATCTAATTCACTACTCACAGTATCTATTTATGATTCAGAAACAGTACCGAGGCTTTGGGGAGATCAAACAGAAGTTAAACTAGGAAGACAATCTCACTGTGTTATTTTTAGCTGTTCCTTACCATTTTCCTGGTGGCATACTTTCAGGAACATAAACAAAGTAGGATAAGTTGGTGAACTGTGGTGGTCGAAATCCAGCAATTATAGAAACAGAGGCTGGAGACCCTCTGCTTCCAAGTTTATCTGTTGCCAGTACAGTGAGCAAATACTCCTTGTCCCTCACCAGTGGCAAACCTGTTGTTTTAATCCAGCCAGTGTCCTTCTCAACTTCAAATCTGTCTTCACCACCTAAAAAGAACAGATCCACAAATTGTCATCGCGAACGTTTTTACTTGATTAAAATTGGGAGAATGTGGTATCAATTCCCAGGTTGGTTTTGGCTTTGCACAAAAAAAAAAAATAAATCAAGAGTTTGTTTAGAGCTTAGAAATCAGTAATTACATTTCTAAATTGCATTTTACTTAACAGGAAAATTGTCACTCTTCTTTATCCTCTGGTACTCTGCTGCTGTTTGACTCTAAATATCCCTTACCAGAAAATTACCCTGCCAAAGTCCTGGCCAAGAGGAAGAAATCCTCCTGGAGAGCAGAACTGCTACTCCCCTTCTACTTAGACAGTTTTGAACTATTACTGAAGTTTCTTTCAAGAGCCCTAGAAGGAAAATGATTCGTGACTCTGCACCAGCTTTGCAAAGCTAGGGCACAACCAGACCCGTGCTCCATACACTGCCCGAGCAGTCCAGGTGCTGACCCCTGCTGCCACTGCCAGCCCCTTGCCAAAGCCCTGAGGTGTGGCGACTGCTCCCATCCCCATCATCCCCTGGGGCACAACCTGGGCAGGAATCCAACTTTGCAGGGAGAACACCCTTCAAACCTGGCAAATCTGTCCATGCCCTCAAGAAAAGTTGACTTTTCTCGCACAGAGCTGAACACTTACGAACCTTTTGCAGAAGAAACACCTTTCACTAATGAAACTGAGGATCAAAGACAAAGTCAGAATAGTGAAGCTTAATACACAGGGAACTGTAGGGTTAAAATTTACCTTCCAAGAGAAAATATTCTACAGTTCCACGGATCCCTTCATCTGCATCCACGGCGAGCAGCTTGTAAACTTCAGTACCTCCTGCAGCTTCAGGGGAAACCACAGCCAAGAAGGGGAAGGGCTCCATGGCCCATTCAGGGACGTTGTCATTCACGTCTGTCACAGTAAGTGATAAGTGCACCAAGTACCAATCCTTTCCTAATGGTCACCAAAAAAATGAAGAAGAAATACTTAGACAGCTACTTAATGGCACTCGGGGGAACAGAAACACGAATCAACTCCCGAGTGTGTGTTGTCCACAGTACCCTTGGCATGGAAGCCAGAAAAACTTGGGTTTCCACACTTGTCTGCAGTCAAGAGCATCCAGACACAATGGGGTAAAACAACCAGCAGGAGCACTGCTGAACTGCAAGACTGGGGCCACTCACCCTGCATTCTACAAGTATCTCATTTTAACAAAGACCGCACATTCTTTAATTTTCAAAATCTAAATACATGTTTTCTGAAATTTTGTTCTTTTGTTGGGTTTTTTTCTGAAGAGGAAATAAAATTATCAAGAAATATTTTGTTTATGCAGTGATTACAGCAACTCCAAAGTTTGAAAATTCAGTATTTGTTGCCCCAAAATGCTAACCAATCTACCCCAACTAATGATCTTCCTGGTTAAAAAAGTTCATCGAAATCCTAAAAGCTTTTTGCTTCTGTTAAAGATTAAATGCTGATAAAAACCAAAGAAAACCCCCAAATCAAACCACCACAGAATGGTGGACTATTCAATTCTCCAAAACTCGACAACAGAAGACCCGTTAAAACTGAGGGGGGAATATTTGTTACACCTCTGCCGTTATTAAACCACCCAGTGAAGACAATACAGCTCCTAAGCAAATAATAACCGAAACAACGTACAAAGAGGAAGATCTAAACTTAGGAGTTTTAATTTAAGTTTGATTAATAAGACAAAGAATGTGGTATTTAAGACTCTAAGCTGAAAGCTTAGTCAGAGTGTCTAATCTTGTAGACATAGATAAGTGTTCTCTTGCTCAGGAGGAATATTCTCCTCCCGGGGAGGTGTGTCACTTAGGCTGGATGATTGTACTTTGCCTTTCCACTTCCCTCATTGTACCATGACATCCCTCTCCAGAAAACAGCCTCGTTCCAAATATAATGCATGCCTTTTGTCTGACGCATGCATTTACTGATGTTATTCCCTCACTCCTGCAGAAGTTTGAATCAGCCTCTTGCAAGCTTCAGCTTTTCATACTTAGGAACCCCTCTATCTGACAGCAAGTGGCCTACTTAGGACACCCTACCGTAATCTGCAATCCACAAACAACCAGTAAGTGGATTGTCATAGAGAAAACTCCTCGGTGCTATGATTAACAAAGTCAAATATAAGTTTCTTAGTTTAGATTCCCAAGACCTAATCGTCACGACCTTCGGGTGCTTTCTGTTGTTATCCAGAAAATTCTTCTACTAGAAAACCAGCATTCAACCAAGATAAGCAGAAGTTCTACTCAGTTAAACTTGTAACACAGCATTAACTTCTCTGAATTTTAGAACTGTAATTGTAACATCACTTTTTTTTTTATTCTTTCTTTCTCTAAAGAGCAACAGACAGCAATTTGTTAAGTCCTGCTCGGGCAGGGGGGTTGAACTGGATGATCTCCAGAGGTCTCTTCCGACCCCCACCACTGAGGTGACTTGTGGGTGTTAACGTCTTCTGCAGTCAGAAGAGGGAGGCCACGTGGAAGGAGGCTCAATTTGGCTTCTCTAGAACACTGCACACAAAGAAGCCAAAGTTTCCAAAGATCGGCTCCAACTGCCTCATGACAAAGACTGACAGGAGGTGAGAGCACTGCAGCCCACACTGCTATCCCGCTGTCCCTGCAGTCACCCAGGTATAATTCCCTTCCAATCTCAGAGACTCTGTGAAAGCAGCTGCCTTGCTTTCTCCTCCCTGCAGCACAAAAGAAGCCAGAAGTGCCAAAAACACATCCAAAAATCACGATGGAAAAAGCAGTGGCATGGACATTACTTCCCACTACCACACTAAATAGAACCAGATGAGCTTCATGTCAGAATCTGTCTTCCAGAAGTCCCAGTCCAATAACACCTGAAGAAACTGCAGAGGAAGGAACTTGCTGGCTGTTGATCTGAGGCTGAAAATACAGCACAGTCACCCACTACAGAGGAAGTTCTAAATGAGTAGTGACAATTAAGACCAATGTCTGCTTGAAGGCTCCAAAGATTTTAAATAAAAGGTTGTCCAAAAAGACTTAAGTCCAAAAGGGAGAAGTCAGGGACAAAATTCTCAAAAGAACAGGTCTTGTGGCAGCTGTCACAAGTTTGTAAATACTCACTATTAGCTTAGTTTGCCTGGGCACACTGCAGGCTTAATATAGCAAGCATTAAATGAGAAGCTGAGTTAAGAACCTCTGAAAATCTGCTTCTATAATAGCAAGATTTATTGAGGATTTGAATGCCACCTTGGTAACGCTGCCAGGAGTAGAAAGGTTACTGATCTTGGAGTCTGCAAGTCAATAACCTGTGAGATCATTTTGTTTCAGGTTCTGCTGCAGTTCTTAAGTAGCAATAAACCCAGATGCAAATTCACTTGCTGATCGTCAGCTCACTGAACACCAACGTGCTGGTGCGTAGTGCGTAATAACAACTCAGAAATACTTCTTGTAAGGAAACCGTGGAGAACTGCATCAGAACTGAGATTAATCCTCACATGCAAACTTTATTAATTAAAAACTAAAGGGACGTGGGCACGTTTTTCCACGTACTTGTTTTTTAATAGCTAAGAGACCTTAATGCCATCTGACATCTTGGCAAGATGAAAGCTTTCAGCAATGCTGGTCACCATCTGAATACTCTCGAGAATTTTGTTAGGATAGGCAGCAGGACCTGCAATGTACGGAGTTGAAGGGTCAAGCCTAAGTGTCTCTCTTGACCAGCACACGTTTCCACTGCAAATCACCTTACAGATCTTACTGGTACATTATCTTCTCTCATCAACCACAGATGATGATTCATAAGCAAAAATACTAAATAAATCATCAGGATTTCACTTTCAGATGAAGGCAGTCTGGAGGAAAATGCCTGTAAGTTCTCCCTTGGCTGCATACTGTATGTCAAAAACTCTTAACAGAAGCACTGAACAGGACTGTACTTCTCTGCACCGAGACCTACAAATGTGACCTGACAACTTGTGGAAACAACATCAGGGTGTCCAATGAAGCGTGATCGGACAAGGACTTGCCAGAGGACGAGCGTGATGAAGAGAGACTGGCATGGCCAATAACGCGTAAGATGTGTTTGTCTAGCAGGACAACAGATTAAGAATTTCCAAGTGTATGTTTGTGGCTGTGATTTTTTTAAAGCATAACTCCCCGTTCTAATGAGCACAGCAAATGATTACGTTTTTCATTTGTTGCAATTATCACGAGTCTCTCACGTTTTGCCATAGCTGCACTAATATCGCTCCATTATGAGAGAAATAATGTTACAATTCCACTCCAATCTTAGCAGAAACAGCTTAGAACTGGTAATCCTCTGTGGATTGGGGTCAAGTCCTACAACCACGCAGGCAGGTTCTACTTAAATTACCTGTTCCAAATACCAGACCCCAACAAGAAGTGGA
>JANHFX010010561.1:17653-27692 GCA_027560015.1 Chloroceryle amazona
GGTCAAGTCCTACAACCACGCAGGCAGGTTCTACTTAAATTACCTGTTCCAAATACCAGACCCCAACAAGAAGTGGAGATACCTGCAACTCTATTCTGCAGTGCAAGTCAACCCAGCACTGAGATGTTAAGTCAGGAATCTGACACAGGCTTAATTATGCCTAAGAGTTTACAAACTGCTTTGTAACACACTACCAGTTAGAATTTCCTCGATACGAAACGCTAGACGCTTGCCTTTCAAGCCAGGAACCCTGTAGATACCTCCACAATGCCACCCATTCCAAAAAAAGCCTGCTGAAACAATAGTTGGCTCATGAGCAGAATTTTGCATTTGACAGATTTTCTTCCCTAGCTTCAGACAACAGAAAAATGTCAATTGCTTTCTCACAGATACTGAGCATCAAGGGATAAAACTCAAAGTGACTCTCGCTGCACGTAAACATGACAGTAACATCACATTGGGACAACTTATATTAAAAACTGAGCATTTTGAAAAGTCATATAGAAAATAAAACTCCATAGCCAAAAGGGTAAAATCACCTTTTTATTTGATCAGAATTTTGTTTCCTCTTCTCTGATTTTTCTTGACTACAGAAACTCACAAAAACAGGTTCTGTCAGCAGATTGCTTTTCTCACATATTTGCAAACACCACTTACTTGCCTTTTGCAGTAACAAAACTAAGCCCTCTCTGCAGCCCTCTTCTCAATTTATACAAGAACTACAACTAAAATAACTAAATTATGACTAAAATTATAAATAAATTGCGACTAAAATAAGTAAATTGTGACTAAAATTATAACTAAATTACAATTAAAATTATAACTAACAACTAAAATTATGACTAACTTACAACTAAAATTATAAACTCCAGTCCAGGGGTTTTTCCTGCTTTAGCTGCTTAATTTCCTGTCAAAGTCAATTTGTGTATCATCAAAATGCCTCCTTAGGGCAGCTGATCCTGAAGTCTGCTTTTTCTATGACATTACCCCAGCTGGAATTCCTTCCCTTTACCTTGATATTACTGACAGAAGCTGCAGCACTGAAATTCAGTCCCTATCACCAAAATCAGTCTTCATAATACACTGCTGAAACCTCATCCCAGGTATCTACCTGTAATTGCTTATTTTTCATGCCTATCTGTGGTTGAAAACAGATCAATAGAAGGATTTATTCTACTGCCTTATTTTGAATCCCTACTACATCAGGTAATGTAGTAACGCTAGCTGGCCCAAGTTTCTGGTCCCAGGAAATAGATGCTATGTCATGACTCACAATTTTCATACTTTAAAAAAAAAATAAGAACAAAAAAAATACATAAGCAAAATATTAAGTGACTTGCTCTTTACTAAACCATCTTTCTTTAGGACTCCCTGTAGGCAAACTTGTAGATCCACACAGAGAATGAAATCAGTTCTCTGCCAGTGTAGCCCGTGTAAGAATCAGAATCATCGTACTCGTAATCCTCAGCATAAGCCAACTGGTGGTTTCTACAGCAGAAGCATTTCAAAGAATGTCCCAGTTTACCTATATAATATCCCTAGGTGTTAAGACACCGAGCATTTGACGTCAGGCTAATTTTAGCCTTATGCTTGTTTAGCCTTTCAACAGATGTAAAAAACATCGGCCGCCTCAGCTATCTGAGGAAACTGATTTAGTAAAATCAGAATTCCTCTATATCCACTAACATTTCTTCACATCCACAAAGTCCAAGCCATAATACAGACAGGATTTGGGCAAGACCTAAAATCCTCCTCGTTTAAGAGAAAACACACTTTTTGGCAAGAAAGCCACTTCTACAAGAAAAAGCATGAAAATTCTATTGTTCAAATGCCTTCCAGAAACAGCAGAGCAGATCAAGGACAGTGGCTGCTGCCAGACACCTTGCAAGATTCCTTTTTCCAAATCTCCATGATCAGAAGGCAGGTAGTGCCTCGTTAAGCATAATTAGTAAGGTCTTATGTCAAATTTAAGACATACAGAGGGACTTAGGACTGAGAAGGAAGAGAAAGCCCTCTCAAAATCATGAACCTCTAGGGAAGTACAAATTCAAGACTTGTCAACATTGAAGAACCTACTGAAAATTAAAAGAATTGACCAAATATCCAGATTGGGTAATGGTTCCTTTCCTCTTTAGGTTCTTCACCAGTTTCTAACAAATTCAGGTTTATCCAAAAAACCCTCTTGTGGTGTTTATGAGACCTTCTGGATGTGGTGCTTTTTGGATGTGGTGCCTAGTGCCACGGTCTAGCTGATGTCATGGTGTGGGTCATAGGCTGGACTTGATGATCGTGGGTGGAGGTCTAGTAGAGCCTCATAAATCCTGTGATTCTAGCAAAGGGTTTCGGTGTAAAGTATCGCACGCACGTACCGCAAATGAACAAACCAGCAACTGCAAAAAATACGTTCCCCTAACCTACCTGTATTGTCACACCAAGGGTGGCAGGAAGGAGGAGAGGGCTTTAATACTTAATCATTCAGTTAACAGCTTTGGAATGTTACGCTGGTTATACCCAAGCCTTGAAAATGATGGTGCTGAAATAGTTTGACTGCCATTTCAAATGCCGTAGGTTGGAGTTGCCTCGAAAGCCATCTCTTTTCACCAGGTCAAATTATAAAAGATGCTGTCAATCTGTGAAATCCAATGTGGTCTCAGACTTCTGATTTCATTAGGATTATATGACTGTCTTTGCCTCAAAAAATCCAATGGATACTGCTAGAAGATGAGACTTGAATGTAAAACCCTTGATGCTGTTAAAAATGTAGGCTTTTCTGCATCAGATAAAAGGGACAATACCAGACATTTTGATTAGAAAAATCTGACAATATAGAATTTGGACTTGAATGAACATGTCTCTACAACTGTGGACAAACTGCACACATCCCTTTGACGTGCTGAGGGAAGAGGTATTATATTGGCGTGGGTGAGAAGCTAGGTTGCTCCTGGCATTTTTAGGTCATTTCAATTTATTTTAAAGAGGAGATTATCAGAGTGTTAAAAGCCTTTAGGTCAATATTGCTATTAAATTCTGGTCTAGATCTATCAGCAAATTAAGTATGCAAGTTGGCTTTTTTTGTTTGTTTTTTTTTGTTTGGTTGGTTTTTTGTTTGGTTTGGCTTTTTTTTTCTCAGTTGCTCCAAGACTTTTACCTTAAATAGCCATATGATGTTTGAAAACTCAGGGTTTAGTTAATTACTTGGGCTACTGCAAATAAAGTATTTGGGGTTTGGTTGAGAGGACATTGTGATTTTGAGGAGGCTTTGCAAACACCACACTGAACTCTTCACACCTCACTCTATAAAACGTCTTCAGCTAAAATATCTACTGCCTGAAAGTTTGGGAAGAGAACATTTCCAGAAAAAATAATTTCAGTATCTTAAGCTTCTAGCTGCATTCGGAAGAAATCTCTGTTCCCATTTTTATACCCCAAGATAAAACACGAGACAAAAGCTACTGGTTATTGTACCCAGTCCTACTGTACATCCTTCACAATACCGGACAATTATGCACAAGCATTTCTCTGCTGTCATTTCTGAAAATTCATGAAGTGGATGATGGGCTACTTTTAAGCACAATAGTTTGCTCATTCATAAAACATAAACCTTCTAAAGAGATAACTTTGATGGGCTCAAGCTGTGGACAGCCCACACTCCCTCCTAATATGCCTTATCCTTTTTGCAGATAGAATTAGGACAGTCTGTCACGTCTCGGCTCCTTACCCTCGCATGGCTTCTAAAACAGAAGTGAAAGCAAACCAGAAAACAAAAGTACAAAAGTAAAGGAAGGAGCTAAATGACCATGGCAGAGTAGATCTCAGTATAAATTAACGATTAACAGAGAGCAAAGTAATAACCATGTTATCAGGGACTTCTCAGTGTGATACCCATCTGCAGCAGATGGAAAAATCAAGCGTGCCCAGATGTGAAATAATGACTGCAAATTAATAATCACAACAGATATCCCTAAGAAACAAAACCTGTGTCTTAACAAATGATTATTGATTGCCAAGGAGCGTTACCGTAAGGAGAGAACTTAGCTGAAGAAGTGCCCTGGGGAAATGGGGAGTCCTCTTGATATTTTCCTTAGAATTTCTTGGGGAATATCTGGTTTGTTTCTCTGTAGCCTGCCACGTGCAAGAGGAATAAAACCCACGCCACTAGAGTCAGCAGCCTCACCGACACAGCCTCCTGTACTGCTTTGTATCATTCTGCACAGAAAGTCTTTGGAAGTAACATTATCTGGACTGCAAACCTAAAGACATGAAAGATAGTAACTCATTATTAATTTTGATTTTTACAGAAAAATAAAACGAAAAAAAGAAACCTGGCCATGGTTCATCATGTATCAACACTTCTATGCATCAGTAAACTGCCCAGTACTTGGACCCCAGAGAACTCGTGTCATTAGGATTAGGAGAAAGCAATGCACTGGTGTCTGCTGAATGCAGTTAGTCCAGGCAGAAAGGACCCCAGGTTGCTAGGCTGTTAAGATATCACAACCAGGTTTTTGCAGCAGGGAAGAATGACTGATGAATCCGTTTCCATATCAAACTGTGCTGAGGAATAAACTGTCACCTAGCCAGAGAATTTCTTACCTATTTCAACCTCCTTCTGCTCTGTCGCCCCCAGCTGTCCTTATCCCGAAGCTGACACTTCCTTAACACTGACTTCTATCTGCAATTCCCATTTGAAGAAGTAGAAAAAAAAACATCTAAGGAAACAAAATTTCCTGTTTGGGAAATTGTGAACTCTTGTATCAGACAAAGGAAACGAAAAAGTGGAGTTTATGTCTGAAATACTGCATATTATTAAATACTGTATATTACTAAGTGAATCAGAAAGAAACTGTCTTTGAAACATTGAATTTGTCCCTTCTTTACAGAAAAACACAAGTCAAAGAAAAATTTACTGTGGGCTAAGCCTCAGTCTCTCTTTTATTCTAAAACCTGAACTCAAACATACCAAGAAGGTTTAAATAGATTCCATCCACAAATTTGGACACTACACTTCTGAGATTAACAGAAAAAAAGAGAATGGTTAGGAAAAACTGAAATAAAACTATTTCATAATCAAAGTGTATCTGCCATGTCAGTCAGAGAATCAGTGGTCAGCTGGAAATGCCATAAACCAGCTCTGAGCAAAATCTTATCCATAGGTTCTACAATTTACTACTTCTATCAGATTAACAGATTCCTGATGTAGTTAGATCTTAACAAAGGAAAAAGAAAAGAAGGGGGGCAAAAAGAGGAGGAGAAGGGGGGGAAAAAAAGAGGAGGAGAAGGGAAAAACAAAAGAGAAGAAGGAGAAAACAAAAGAGGAGAAGAGAAGGAAAAAAAAAGGAGAAGAAGGGAGAAAAAGAAAAAAAAAAAAGATTAGGGAAAGGAGAAGAAGGAAAGTTTATTGCTTTTGCAGAAACTGAATGATTGAGATGATCAACAGCCAGAAGATGTAAAGAGCTTTGGTGTTGCAGTCCCGGTAGTCTCATGAAGATACATTTAATCCGACTACTTGGAGCAGCCAGCATAGAGTATCAAAACATTCAGGCTGAATAAACATCAACATAATGCTCTAAAGCTTCCCCAGACATTCCTTTCTATCACAAATAAGTAACATTCCAAACCTGCAAACACCTAGAGCTGTCCCAAATGCACATGAAATAGACATTTTCTTTTGACTTGATCGCATGAAATCCTTTGCGGTTCAACGAAAACACATCTGCTGGGGAACAGGAGAAGATTCCAACTGAAGCCCAGCTTGACATGTAACTGTTAATGTGGCTGTAATTCATAAAAGAGGTAATAAAAATTGTAAGGGGCAAAAGATGACCCAGAAGCTATTAATTATTGGGGATGATCCCCACAGACTCAAAACAGAGAGTAAGAGACTACGGCCTCGGATAAAATTAAAACAGATGATCGTTGGCTTCCGAGCATGGAAACCATCAAGGTTTGAAATACTCATCTTGCTCAAATTGGTTATCTCCACTCTACAAACGGGACAAATATACTCAAAATATAAGTGACCAATGTTAACTATTTTGAAGGCACGTCAAACATTACCCTTAGTAAATCCTCTGATAAGAAAAAATGAACGACGGGGGATTACAAAGCTAATGCCCGTGGATGAAGTAAGGTCAGAGGAGCTTGAGATGACAGAGGATTAGAAAGACAGGATCTTTCATGCACTTCCCCCAGGCATTAATGGAACAATAATGGCTCCTTCTCAAATGAAATGCCAGCTCTATCTTAAAATATTCATGTCTATGACAGCCTAAGAAATTTTACCTTCTGTTCACTGAGTAAAAACTTAAAATAGTATTATGCTTTTGTGAAGAATAAATAAATTGTGTCCCAAGAAAGTAAATGGGATAAACTCTGAAACGCTACAGCAAACGTGAGCACAACCATTGCTTCTTCAGGCAAGGTAAACGTAAGAATACAGCCCGGTGACCAGTGAGGTCACGAGAAGAATCTGCTCATCGAGGACCAAGCACCAAAAAACATTCTCAGGAAGTTAAGCCCTAAAATTTTGGAGTTCCGTTTGGCATCTTATTGCTCAAACTAATGTATGAGCTTTGCCTGGTGTTTCTCTTTGGTTTGGGGATATGCAGTTTGTGAAGGGCTTTTTTCTTTTGGCCAACGTATTTGTAAATTATGTAAAAAAGTAAATGCTGCGTGGCCTTATTTCAATGTCAGGTGAATGGTTTCAGCTCTCGAGATTGTATTTGCTGTCCAATGTCCAGGCAGAGCAATTTAAGCTCTCGAGGTGTCAGAATAGAGACAATTCCAAACAAATGCACACCCGCGGCTGCTGAAGTTGCAGAATTTGACTGGCAAGGAGCGGCGAGAACACGCTGCTCTGCAGGGTACGGTGAAATGGGAGTGGAGGGTGAGAGCAAGGCAAGGGGAGCTCACCATCACTGAGCAAGAAGAACAGAGCAGGTCTCAAGATACTAACGTGGTTCACCCAGCAGTGGTCACCAGAGGGAGGTCGAGTGGGAAGCCGAGGCAGCGTCGGGTCAGCAGGATGCCCAGCCAGGTACCGCACACCCCCAGGGCAGCTCAGGAAAGGACCTGAGCTTAAGTGCGGCTCCCAAGACCCAGGGCAGAGGCCAAGGGCGATGCTCATGACAACCAAGTGTCTGATCTAAGGTCAGCCTGGTGTCAGAGCTGGCCTCGAACACGGGCAGCCAAACTCAGGGAGCTGCAAGATCCATCACTGTGCTCCAAGCTCTCACAGTCATGTTGGACAGGTCAGTCCTGATTGGAAAGATAACAATCTGCCAATCTGTGAAATCTCAGGCTTGACTGATCTGGGATCTCTATTTCTTAAAATTGACTTCTGGCCTCTTTTTAAACCTTCCTTCTAAAGACTCATGTGAGGAACTCACCTGAAGTCGAACTACAAAACAAGAAAGCATCTCCTCTTGTGCAGGGCCTGGAATTAACAATTGTCCAGGAGTATGGCAGAACCCATGCCATGAAAAAAGGCACTTGGCACTACAGGTCCAGATTTTCCTTTTGTGCTGCTTTCCGGTGACTGTTTCCAACAAACATAGAAACTATGTTAAAACTACATCTACAAACTATCAAATGGCCACAGAACCAAAGATACACAGTGAATAAACAGCCCTAGTAACTTACCATTTCCTCTACAGATTGCAGTTAATTTTACCGTAGAGCTAAAATGCACAAAATAATTATTATTATTTCAAAGAATACTGAACAAATCTCTCTCTCTTTTATTTTTTTTTGGCAACTACATTAAAAAAATAATAATAAACTCAAATGAAGGTATGTCCAGTCAAAAAGAAATCAAACTGACTGCATGTACCTGCACTGGTAATGACAACAGTGATAGTCATGAGTCGTCCACACCACAGCTCAGCTGCAGCTTAACCAAAAAACCCAAGCTGGTGGGAAGAGTTGTTCAGGTTGCAAATGCCCTGTGAAGCTAATGCCTGATGCGGGAAAACACCGCCAGTGCCGAGCCCACGGCCACCCCATGCTGCTCTACAAAGAAATACTCCGCAGAGCGAGGAGTGAATCTGTGACACTGGTAGTTTCTTCCCATCCCAAGCGGGGTGGATGAGGTCAGCTCACACCTTCAGCAAGCTGCAACTCAGACTGAGAAAACCCTTCTTCTGTGTGCATGGGGAAGGTTATCCAGATACTGAGATGCTAAAGGTCTGGTTGCACCTGGGATGGTATTTACCTCAGTGGATGCACTGCCTTGCTGATTATCCAGGACAGAATTGAGAGGAAGCAAACACACAAGTATCTGATATTCTGGTTTAGCTGCAAAGAGAAAGTCACCAAACATGCAGCCTGTTAGATACCCTCTGTGCTCCTCTGAATGCAAATTAAATCAGGAGGAGTGCATCTTACCGAGTCCCATTTATGAACTAAAGGGTGAGGGCTCTGACATAAAGGAGGAAGAAATGCTGCTGAATGTCACCTTATTACCACACACCAGTCTCCCTGCTCCTCTTTTGAGAATGCTCCATCGTCAAGGAGAACAGCTCTTCCTCCCAGAGATGTTATGAGGACCACTTGTGGCACAGTAAGAAGTCTTCACTACTTCAGGTACTGAAGTGCAGACTGCACGTCTAAGTAAATGTTATGTACAAACGTAATAAACCACACGGAAATGATAAAGGCAAAGAGGCTAGATTTTATGTGCTAAAAATCTTGTCTTATCCTTGACATCATTGCCTGGGATCAGGAAGAGATTAATGCCAGAATTAACTCTTGGTTCGTTTCCAATGCTCAGCTAACAGACAGCAAGAATTAAGGGGCGGGGGGGGGCGTAGAAGATGAAAAACAAACTAAAGGAATTAATACAATTTTGTACCACTTGAACATAAATCAATATCTGACACCAGAAGATGTAATCTCAAAAAAACAGAGCCGCTGGAGTATTAATGGTTTTGTACAATGCAAAGTAAGATAAGATGAGAATGTAAGCAGTCTGTAACTTAAAAGAGTTTGAAAGGCGGCGAGTCGTCATTAACCTGTGGGTTTGATTTAAGGCTACATTAAACAAAGACACTTAAAATCACTGGCATCTAAAGTACACCGTTTGTACTGCCCACAATTAATTGCTGCCAGCCCAGTCCCCGAGAGTCAGAATCTACGCATTTCTGAAGAGATTTTCACCTTACTCCTGCACACCACTGGCAGCAATGTATCAGGCTAGCAAAAAACACCCTGAACTATTTAGTAAAACTACAAGATGGTGAACAAAATCCCTGGTTGGTTGGTTGGTTGTTTAATGGGTTAGCAAGCACTGTTTTGGAAATGAAATCTCTGTCACGACAGAGTCACAACTTTGTGCCAGGGAATCTCAGCTTTCTATACTCAGACTAGACAAGAGTAAAAACCAGCACAAAGGTGCTGTAACTGGGGGCAAGGTTAGCTACCACTTTTCTAACAACATCATCTTGATCCTGACAGAGGGAGGGAGCTGTGACACCAAACAAAGGGCTGAAACTTGAGCAGGTGAACATCCCCGCAGCACACTGACAGATTTTGTCACCCTCTCTGATTAATGACACCCCCTTTGGCACGTAGCCTTGCTCAAGGTGGAGTAGCAAAGACGGGACACAGAAAGCGCCCGTGTTTTGGTCCATCCTGGTTAGCAGCCAAAACCAGTACCTGTGACCACTGCAGGGGCTGGCACGGCAAGAACCCAGTGAGGGATCTGAGAGTTGTTCCTCAGGACCTGAGTGAAACGAGTCGGCGATCCAGCCTGCACCACAGGGCGAGTATCCGTGTCACTGAGACTGCCAGCACTACCTGCAGTCCCTGGGGTCATCCTCAGGGATTTAGCGGACACTGAGGAATGAATCGCCTCGCTCTACTCTTACGGGCATCTCCTGGGTCAGAAACCAGAAGAGATGAGGGAAAGGAGGAGCGGGCTCCTGGGTCAGAAACCAGAAGAGATGAGGGAAAGGAGGAGCGGGCTCCTGGGTCAGAAACCAGAAGAGATGAGGGAAAGGAGGAGCGGGCTCCTGGGTCAGAAACCAGAAGAGATGAGGGA
>JANHFX010010562.1:0-55553 GCA_027560015.1 Chloroceryle amazona
GCCTGGATTGATAGTGGGGATTGTTCTGGCCCAGGTGCAGGACCCTGCACTTGCTCTTGTTGAACCTCATGAGGTTCCCCTGGGCCCACCTCTCCCACTTGTCCAGGTCCCTCTGGATGACATCCCATCCCTCTGGTACTTTTCTGGCGAGAAACTTGAAGGAACATGTGAGTTTCCTTTTCTTCGGCAAAATGCTGTGAAAAATGCAACAATTAAAAATGTAACGCTTGCTTGTAGTTGTTTGTCACTGTCTCTTAAACTGAGGTTAAGGGCATATTCTAAAATTTACAGAAAGCACAAGGACAGAAGTGAAATTACAAGTGTCATTGACTGTATCAAGCCTTTATTCATCTCTTCAGACGTAAGATCTATGCTTTCGGTGCTTTGAATAGAAGAATATTAAGATTTATATTCTTCAAAACTCCAGTGGCAACCTCAAAAAGTAGTAAAGTACATAATCAGAATCTCAGGGGAGGATGTTTGTAAGGCCAGTCATGGGGGAAAAGCAGAAAGACAGCTCGTGCAGAGGATTTGTCAAAATAAGACCTGTCTTTCTCAACCTGTGCTCCGACTTGACACCTTGTAGCTGTCATGAGATAGAGGTAGTGATTTCTCAACAGATAAAGGTTGTGACTGTTTCTGATTTTACGAGGTGTATTTTGTAATGATTTTTTTAGTCTGGAGAGAGTAGCTCTTGAGAGTGATGTGGTGGGTGGGAAAGAGACCCTGGGGGGTGAAGACAAAGGAAACAGCTGAAGTGTCAAACCATTGTCGTGTTGCAGGTTGGAGGCAAAAAGCCATGAAGTCTCTTGAATATTTAGTCTGATGTCATACTCCCTGGGCCACTTGGCTGCAGCACACCCCTGTGCAAGCCTGACAGACCTGCAGGGCGGGATGTGTAGCTGTGCAAGTCTTTGGAGGAGAGATGGGAGTACTGGTGCTCGTTACAGATGGACAGGGATGGCTTGTTTCCAGCAGATACCCTGTTAATGGTAGGTAAACCTCCACTTACTAAACCAAATAGTAACTTTACAGTAGCTGCTCACTGTAAGGAGCAGGGTGCTGCTGGTTGTAAGGCAGTTGTTTTGGGCTCTTTCTGATTGAAGGTAGTATGTCGTGGCTGTTATAAGAATTCCTTTTTTTTTCTTTTTTTTTTTTTTTTCCTCTCATAATGAAGAATGACCATTTCCCCAGAAAGCAAGCTTATATTTTTCATTTGTTCTGCTGTGGACTAAGTTAAAATATTATGCTTTGCTCAAGTCTGTCAAGGAATGATACCTTTCCTCACACATACAAGATGCCTGCAGCACAACAGGCTGATGTGCTGTGGAGAGGGTTAATGGTCTTCAGATCTGGAGTTCAGGCAGTGCCCATAGGCCAGCCTTGGACTGCTTTTTTACCCCTCTGATGGTTTCACAGTGAAATGACAAGCACTTAGAGGAAACGTTTTTCTTTCATATATGAATGTGGTTTGTGTAAAGAAAGGGGCCTGCTTTTGCAGTAAGAGGTGGTTTCCCTGGGACCTATGTAAGTGGTCAGACACCCTTCAGTTTTATTTTTAGCCAAACAGCTATATTTGTTGTTTTAAAAGCCTATGTTAGCAATAATGCAAATGCTAAAGGGAGCTCTGCCTGATTAGTTGAAATACCTAGGCACTAGCAAAGACATTCAATTCATTGGACATAATATTAAGTATCACTTTGCTTTAGCCTTAGGATTTTTAGAAAGCAACTGATTTTAAAGGGCTTGATTTTAAAGGACCATCTTCTTCTGTGGACCAGTCGTCTTGTGTATACCTCAAGTCAAACATCCAGTTGAGAGATGCAGTGTCAAGCAGGGTTGGTTTTTGGGTGTTGGTTGTGTCCGGTTTTTTTGGTTGGTTTGTTTTTTTTTTTTTTTAAATCTTGGCCATAAGATGGGTGAAAGTGTTGGTTGTCAGCTTCTAAACGTGAGTAGGTTTAATCTAGAAAATGAGAATTACGTTTTCCTGTGCAAAGTTGTCAAGTGCTCGCTCAAAGCTGCTGCCAAATGTAGAACAAAGCTGCTGCTGCTGCTTAGAACAAAGAAACTGAATTTGGAAAATACCAGTGTGTGATAGTGGGCATGTGCAGGAAATAGCTCTACTTCCCTGAAAACTGTTGTCCTAATTACACCTTCCTTCTGCCCTGATAGCATGATGCTAACTAGCAGCCCCCAGCAAAGATAAGATCCCAGGGGAGGTTCATACCTGAAAACATTAGTAAACTCCACACTGTAGGTAGTTTTGTAAGGCTGGAGTTCTTCTAAAATGTGATGGGGTGTTTTTACCTGATTTACTGCTATAGTCTCTTAGATAGTGCTTTGACAGTGGTAGTTAAGTGTGAAAAAAGAGATACTGGATGTCATACATGTGCAGGACTGACAGTCTTCGATCATAGTGATTGTTTTGGCAGAGAACAAAAAAGGCCTCAGTATGTATTGCGGAAAATGCATGCTTGCCCTGTTAAGACACATTTCTGCATTGCCAGCGTGCTTTATAAATTGCCAAGTGATCCTCTCAGATTGAATTTAGGTCTTGGAAAGTTTGGCACTGTTGCTGGGTGATCCTGGAAGCTGCAGCAGGGAACTTAGTCATTTGTCCCTCTTCACCTGGGTTTAAATGCAGTCATCCACTGGGATCAAGGTTGCCTCTGCTAAGGGAGGATGGTTACACCTGAACTACCATGTGCTATGAGAGGCTGAAATACGCCACAGTAGCTGATGACTGTTGGATGAAAATGAGCGTATTACTTCTGTGCAGTAAAGTTCAGCAGCAGATAACTGTATCCTGTTAGTTGTGCTGACCCTTGCTGTGATTAGGTATTTGCAGTAAACTGGCAGATGCCTGTAAGATGCTGACTAGATTAGTTATTTCATACTGACATGATACTTAATTATTTCTCTCAAAATTTAACTTCTAGGCTTGCTGTGTCTTGGAAAAAAATTCTCCGGTTCTTTATGGTTCACTTGGAATTTCACTTTTTCAAAGCGAGTGTTTGTAGATGGTGCATAATAGTTTATGCTTTCAAGTGCTGTAGGCTTTGATTCAGTATTGTGAACTAAAATGATTTTTTCCACAGCATATGTAGTAATGAGTTGGCTGACAGAAAGAGGTGTGAACCTGAAAAATACAGTTTACAGTTTTTTTGTCTAGATGAAGTTGTGTTTGTGTTCCATGATATGCAGCAATCTTCCGCAGTGGGGGAAGAACATCTGCAAATGGAAATGGAGAATTGAAACAAATGGAGAGGAGACAAGGTCTGCCCCACCTTCCCCTTCTGGGTAGTACAGAAACCATCCCGAGGAAAAGGAGAAATTCACAGTGTCCAGGGTCCAAGCACTGAGACTTCTTGATGCTTTTGTGTGAGCAAACAGTTGTTTTCCTTCTATGTTCTCATTACATGCATTAAATGAAGTAACAAATAAACAAGGTGGGTGTTTTGGGAGGATGGGAGGAATCCAAAGAGGGTCCAAACTTGAAGAAGCTCTAAAACCCCAGCTAGACTTTGTGGCTGGTGTTTGAACTCAGGTGTGGTCAGTGACTCCTTTCTCTGGAACTTTTAGTCATCTTTTGAAATGCTGCACAAAGATTTATGTCTGTTGTGTTTTGGCAGCCGGCCTCAAATGTCTTACAGCACTGTAATGTATGAGATGATGTGGCTATTATCTAAAAATAAGCATTCACCTTCTTGGATCAGCCAAGTTCATGACTTCAACAGAAATGTTTTTAGGAGTTAGATTTAAATAATACATGAACTTGTGGTAGACTTCTACAAAGATCATTCTGTGTCGCTTTCGGTGCAAGAAAACAAAGTAAAAACAAATCTGATAAAGGTGATCAAAGTGGCAAGGGGTATGTGAAGTTTAGAAAGCAAAACTCAGAAGCGTTCCAGAAACCAAACTATTTTGAGGTGACTAGAACTACTTCAGACAAAAGTTGAGGACATGGGTAAGATGTGGAATTGGTGTCTAGAGTGCTGAAGTGCATACTGGGCAGAAAATCATAGTTTGGGAAAAAAAAAACAAACCCCAAAAGTGTAAGAGGATGATTACCAAATCTAATATTAAAACCACAGTGTCCTTTCTCTCCCAGGGTAACAGCTCTTCATGGAAGTTGTTCTGCTGGGTTTTTTAGCCTGTTTTCTGAGTATGGAGGTGCTCAGTTTGACCTAGAAGAAGCAATTTGGTCTGTGAAAGAACTTCTCTGTGTTGCGCGTTGTTCTCCTTTCATTGTACATTACAGATGTGCTTAAAGCCACATGCAGGATAACTTCTGTGAATTACTTCTCTCTTGGGTGAAATTCAGTGAAACAGAACATAGTGGAGAAGAATGGTTTGAATTCGGAAACAGCTGTACAAAATCTTAGAGTAAGGAGGCCACTGACAAATACGTTGTGTTGGTTCATTGCTCTGCAGTTCCAAGGGTGTTCCTCAGGTGGGTGGAATCGTTTCCGTTGCTGGTGCAGTGGACTTTCATCGATTTAATCTTGGGAAATCAAAATAGTAAATTTTGAGCTTTTCTTTTTTTTTTTAGGGCTCTCTTCCTGTATTACATGTTGTTGACAGAAAGGTGTTCTGGGCAGAATTTCCTTAATAACATGCAATTAATATATGCATTAATAATATGCAATTTCGTGCTATGGCTGTATTTTAAGTGTTGCCAGTGAGGGCTCTATTACACTCTGTTCCAGGCCTGTTAATGTGTCCTCTTGTACAAGAGCATATTTAAAATCTTGATGGCTGTTCCTGGCTGTGCACGAGTTTAGATTCTTCCTTATAGCCACACTAGAGCTATGCAGTGAGAAGATTTGAAGAGCAGGGAAGGAGGGAGGAGATAGGTTTGTGGAAAGGCATGTATGTGCTCAAAACCTGGTTGTGTTAGAAACTGTGCCAGTGGGTTTAGCTGATTTACTAATAGTGTGTTCACTGAGCAAGTTGGTATTACCTGCTTTTGGAGCTGCAGTAGTTCCGTGGTAGTTCATCTGCTCAATGCGATTAGAAGAGAAAGTCAGATGTTAGAATCTGAGAGAAGGGGCAGAAGTCTGTGTGTTGCCACAGAGTGATTCCATGGTATGTGCTCATCTTCAATACTGTAGACTTGAAAAGGTTCAAAGCAGGGCAGCAGAGGTGCTATGGGCGTGAGTTCTGTAGGGGGGATGTTTAATTATCAGGCTAGGACTTCTTAGCCTTGAAAAAGGATGCTTCAGGTGTTGCGTGTGATGGAGACTTGTAAAGTAGGTGGCATGAGCATGGGGTATAGGTAGTAACTGCTCACTGTGTCTTCCCGTGAAGACAAAAAAGTGGGAAATTGATAGGTGTGAAAAGAGCAATCTCAAAACACAGTTGCGTGGCAAAACTCTGGGGTTCATGGTCACAGACAGTTACAGGTTGTAAAAGCTTACATGAGTCCAAGGAGAGCCCAAGCAGGCGAGTAGAACAGAGATCTGGCGGGAGCTGCCACATGCACAGGTTACTGACCTGCAAACCCCCACTGGGGGCTGAGGGTACTGAGGGGAAAGGTAATGGACTTCTGCCTTCACTGTCTACTCCTCCCTGTCCAGCCACATTGCCTACTGTTTAAGTCATGATACAAACACCCTTAGGTCTTGACTCAGGGTTCTTATATGATGGTTTTGTATTCCTTGGAAGTGAAAAGCAAAATGTTTTTCAAGAGACTTCCTCGTCAGGAATGCCCTGTAATAGCATTACACTAGGTAATGGCTTAATACAGAAAGAATTTGAAATATTTTTTCTTTGATTTCATACTTTAAAGTTCTCAGTTACCTGAATTTAGCTTCTTTGTGCTATTTCTATGCAATTTTGAACTCTGCAGACAGATACTGGTTGTATAACTTAATCATTAAACCCAACGTAAGAAATCATGTTGCGGAACGATACCCCAGTGTTAATCCCAAGCAGCTAATAAGAGAGAAGAAAAATAAGCTCTTTTGTGTTGCTGTTTAATTACCAAGGCAGGTCAAAATAGTGGCATGGAGCTAGTTTAGGACGAGTTTAAGTTGCAGTTTTCTGGTGTCTTTTCAGTACCCCCAGAGTGGTAGTTTTAGACAGTTGATAACAATTATGTTGATAACTGGAGTCAGAATAGATCTTCGGTCTCTTTCCTATGTTTCTGTTGATGCTCTTAGGGTCTGTCACGTGAAAAGGGTGGCAGAAAGTAACCCCCTGGCGTTCCAGCTGGTCCTCAGTTGTCAGAGGGGCTGGGGGCAGTCGGTTTAGATTGAGTGCTGTCCAGTTTGGCACTGTTAGTCCAGTGGCGTTCAGTCTGTCTGAACTCGCCTGGCTCCTGGCTCGGTACCAGTGCGCTGCACTCCCTGGTTCCAGTCATGCTCCACGGCCTCCCGCAGCCAGTGAGCAGCTGACGGTGCCTGATGAGAGACTCCTGCAACTGGCAGCGTGAATAGTGCAGTTTGAGAGCAACAGAAGCACAGGTTCTTGTGGATTGATGGTGATAAATTCACTGTCTGCAAAGCATGTGCAGATACCAAACGCGTTGCATCAAAGAGCAGCTCGGGAAAATTTCTAAGTTTCCTGGGGATATGCTTGGAAAGTCCAGATCTTACCCAAAGGCCTCCTCGCAGGAGGGAAGTGAGGCTCAGCCCGTTGACTGATCCCTGGAGTCACATCAGCAATAGTATCCACCCTGACCTGTCCACAATGATGTTTTCCCTGACTCCCCCCCGCCTTAATTAAACCATTTTTATTATCCTGACAGAGGGAGCAGAGTCAAGCAGGGCTGCTAAACCAGCGATGAGGTGGGGGCAAAGTAACTCAAAAGACAGCACCTGATTTACAAGATGGATGTTGCAATTGCTTTTCTAGTGATAAGCATTTAAACAGAATAATTATGACAACCTCTAAAAAACTTGCTCTAGAAGTCAGGGTAGTAGCTGGTTATGCCTGGTAGTAGCTACGTATAATTAGGTGCCTGGGCTGTATTTAAGCCCTTCTATACAAAAGCAGCAGAGAGGGGTGGAATAAATGTACTGCCACTCTTTCTGTTCTTTGTACAAAGTATTTCTTTTGCAGAAGTCTGTAAAGAGGAGGTCGGTGCCTTTTCTGTATTGGATAGATCATTGCCAATCCTGTTAATAAATGGGAAATAACTGACAGATCAACACTCTGTCTCCTTTCTGCTAATTCCCTACCAAATCGGATGAAAGCAGCTTCGTGGAAGAACTGTACTCTGATCTCTTGGCATCAGTTGTCTGTCCTCTTCCTGATTGCAAATGGCTTAGGAGGTAGAAAGAAATGGACCCAAAAAGCGTTACAGAAGTGGTATGATTACATTTATTAGGAGCTCCGTGTGGTCGTGTGAGATCAGCATTGGCTATCCTTGTCTTCAGTTACTTGATCTCAGTAATTCAGTTCTGCTGCCAAACTTCTTGTTAATCAAGGCAGATTTACTCAAGCCTAACACCAGGGGTTTGTGTGTGGGAAGGCAAGCGGGGTAAGGGTTTTGGTGTTCCTGCCTCCTTACCTGGAGCTGTTTAAGGAGGGGGATGAGGAGAAGCAGGTAATGTGGTGGTTGAGAGTCTCCCTTCTCATGCCTGGGTAGTCAGGCTGACTGTTGGGATTCACCCCTGGTCACTTGTGAGGGTTTTTTCAAAGGCTTACAGCCAGAGCCAGAATTGTCTCTAAAACAGACAAGGGGATTTGATGGTGATGGCAGTGCAGGGAAATCTGTGGAACAAAACCCAGTGTGACGGTTCTTGGGAGGGAAAGGTGGTGCTGCTTTAACAGATGTCTCTGTGTAAAATATATAAGGATACATGTGTGTGTATATATACACATCTGTCATAGAAAAGAAATTTCTTGGCCAAAAGCCTGGCCAAATAAATCCTTAAAATCAGCAAGGTGGGGAGAAGGTGGCAGCCCATCTACTGAGAGTGGAGCTGCTTTGGCTGCGCTGTAAGAACAAAGTGGTGAGAATAACCCGAGTTTGGTTTTGAAGGGAGTTGTTCTGTGAAAATGAGTTTTCAAGAGAGTCTGATCTTACTTGCAGTAATTCAGTCAATGTCATTCAAACCAAGAATCTTAGAACAGCACTCTCTTGGTGTTTTTAACTAACGTGCCAATACCATATGAAGTGATGGTTCTGAGCTGACCCGTACTGCCACAGTAGTGGAGGGAGTTGGTGGTGGTGGGTGGAAGGGTGACAGCCACGTAGGGACCAGCAACCACTCCTTGAAGGCAGGGCCCTCCCGAGCTTCTCCAGCCTGGGCCGAGGGGGGGGAGTCTCCGTAAAGCGGTGGGGGGTCCCCGGCAGCCGCTCCCCGGCCCGGCCGGGTAACCCGTCGCTGTCCGTGGTTCTGAGGTGGCCGGGCCGCCCCCAGGCGAGGGTTCCGGGGGTGTCTGGGCAAGGCTCAAAAGGATCAGTGGGGGGTTTTTTGGTGCTTGGCTTCCATTCCCCCTTTCTTACCTGCAGTTGTGTTCAGGGAGCATTGCATCATCTGCCCTTTGCCACTTTTTTCAATTACTCTGTTCGGTGCAGTTGATGGCAAATTTACCTTAAATTCTTTTACAGAACTCTCCTTATTGCCATATCATTTCTATTTCCTACAGTGATTTCATTTAATTGCTTGTGAGGTTTTTAATGTGATTTATCTCGGGTTTTGAAGCAGTTTTGCCATTATTAAGATCGTAAGCATGCATGATACCTTGAACACAGGGGCAGAATGCACCGTCAGCTTGAGCAGGAAAAGATGCGGGTGGCATCATGTGACACTCATTCCTGTTTGGTGGAGCAGAGCATGGCAAAATCTTTGGCAATAGATGAAAGCATAGAGCTGAGAGGAATGTGTGTGTTCCAAACGTGCCATTTCATAGCTGTTCTTTGTGCCATGGCTTTGCAGCCATTCTTCCCCAAGCCTGTAGCATTACCTGGGGTGGTTGTGGCCCAAGTGCAGGACCTGGCCCATGGGCTTGTTGAACATCATACCATTGACCTTGGGCCATCGATCTAGCCTATTCAGATTCCTTTGCAAAGCCTTCCTGTGACACTCCTGCACGCTTGGTGTCACCTGCCAACTTCCTGAGGGTGCTGTCTATCCCCTTGTCCAGCTCACGGTGAAGATATTAAAGAGAACTGGCCCAAATACTGAGCCCTGGGGAGTACCACTTGTGACTGGCCACCAGCTGGATTTAACTACATCCACCATCACTTTCTGGGCCTGGCCATCTAGCCAGTATTTTTACCCAGCAGAGCATACACCCATCCAAGCCACGTGCAGCCAGGAGAATGGCGTGGGAAACAGTGCCAAAGGCTTTGCTGAAGTCCAGGTGAACAGCATCCACAGCCTTCCCCTCATCCACCGAGTGAGTCACCTTGTCATAGAAGGAGATGAGGTTTGTTAGGCACCTGAAGACTGAAGATAACTGATACACTTCCTTGATTGGCATTTTCTACTTTTTCAGACAGTCTTTATGATTCTATGTGGAGCAGCATAAGAAAACCCTTTGAGTTCCTCAGTATCTGCTTCTCTGTAATGATACTTTCTGTTAACCTCCTTTCTGCTCACCTCCATGAGATTCTTTAATCTGTGAAGCTAATGAAAAGGAGAAATGCAGCGGATCTTTCCAGGTGCCAGTGGAGGAGAGGGATTGATGGTTTTCTTGCTTTCGTGAAGAGAGAGGGGACGGCTTGATCCCATTCTAATTCTTTCCAGATAATTTGATTGGTATCAAGCCACAAATGTGATAAGAGGTCCCTGATGCTGTGGGATGGCTTCTGAATTTGTAACTACACAGCAGCACAATGTGTAGCTGCGGATTTCCTTGAAATCAATACTTGCTTGACTGCTGCCAGGTTAGACACGCTGGATTTCTTGGCCCATCTGCAGCTGTTTTTTGGATAAGCATAAAGCTAAAGATCTCAGTTTTTCTTGATGGGATATTGAGTTTAATCATTAGTTTAGTGGCTTTAATTTGCTGGGTTTTTTTCTATGAGCTTTAGAAGGCATTCTCCCCTGTAAGCACTCTGTGAGATTACTGGCCTGGGCTTCTAGAGGACAAATACTTGGAATTAATGTGCGAAGGCGTGTAGCAGATGATCGGCAGACTCACTGAGAGGGTTTGAGAAGCTGCCAGCCCCAGCTGTGCCCACCGTGCTGTCTGCTGGAGCTGATGGCCTCCCTAGCAGAGGTTGCAGAATGGTCACTGGGTCTGTTCCTCAGGTGCTCACAGCCTGGAACACTAAACAGAAAGAAATCAATGTTAGTTCATATTAATCCTCTGAACTACAGCTGTTGAGGTGCAAATTCATCCCCTGTTCTGCTCTCCCCGCTCCAAGGGCAGCAATACCTGATGGAAGAAGGGACCATCAGCCACAGATGACAACCTTTGAATTGTTTCTGTAAGTGGATTTGGAGTTGCCTTGTGAGCATCCATAGTGGAAAGGTGGCACTTGTGCCAGTGATCCAAATAAGTAAGTGCGGTGCTAGAGGAAGGCTGTGTTTTTTCTTCCACTTTTTTTTTTCCCCAGTTATACATTTTAGTCAAGAGATTAGTCTGATTGTCCAAATTTTGGACATACAGAACGGTTGTCTTCGTAGCAATTTATTGTCCTGATAAATCAGGTTTTTATGTATTTGTGGTGGTTTGACCCTGGCTGGATGCCAGGTGCCCACTGAGCTGCTCTGTCACTGACCCCCCTCCTCTCAGATGGACCAGGGGGAACTAAAAGTAAGATGAAACTCATGGGCTAAGACAAAAGTAGCTTAATGAAGAAGCAAAGCAATGCTGTGTGCGGAATTGAAAGAAAACAAAGATTTCTCTGTTTCCCAGCAGCATCTGATGTCTGGACCTTCTTGGGAAGCAGGGCTCCAAACATGTAGTGGCTGCTCTGGAGGACAAGCTGCTCCCCCTCCCCACCCACCTCTTTTCCTAGCTTTTATAGTTAGCCATCATCATATGGTCTGGAATATCCTTTTGGTCAGTTTGGGTCAGCTGTCCCAGTCATGTCCCCTCCCAAGGTCTTGTCCACCCATCCCACTGGAGTGTTGAAAACCAGCCCTGGTGCCATGTGAGCCCTGCCCGGCAGCAGCCACAGCACGGGGGTGTTACCAGTACCTTCCCAGCTCCCAGTGCAAAGCACAGCACTGAGAGGGCTGCTCTGGGGAAAATTAACTCCAGTCAGTCAGACCCAATACAGTATTCCAGGTATTACAATTATCTATGCTAATATTTGGGAGAGAGATAATTTCATACTTAACTTGTGATTTATTTTTTCTCCAGTGGGGAATCCTCTTTCATAATGATTTTTTTCAACTTTATTTTTTCATATTTTAATTTGACAGGACAATAGTGATGTGAATGTTAGTCATCTTGACAGCTTGATGACTGATACACTGTGAAGAAAGTTCATTTTCTTTTTTTTTCCCTGTGGAAAGAAATGCATATGCCCAAGACACCAAGATGTCTGCTTCCTACATAAAAGAAAGCTGGATGGGGCAGTAGATATGAATTGAGGTTTTCAGTCTGTGAAGTGCAAGTGCTGGGTCTCAGTGGGAATTCTTTTCTCCCTCTCCCCACTTGAGCAAATGGGAGGCTGTTTGTTACACTTTCTCATACTACTTTTCTGTATTCCAGTGGCCCTGTGTGCTCAAAACACCAGCTCAACTGCATTCGCTTGTGCATTTTCTAATGGAATGAAGTTCTTGTTTCACCTGAAGCGAGAAATGTTGGGGTACTTGTTTGTAAACCCAGAAATATTTCATCTCCCCTGACTGCTCAGCACACGCCTTTCAGGGAAATACCTGACACTTCAAACTATGGTGAAAGGCTGTAGATTACTTGTTACATATTTATGGCTTTTAACACTGAATTCTCCCTTCTTTAAGTTATTTTTCTTCGTTTTATCTTTCAGGTGTTCTGATCTTTGTGGTGTTTGGCTAAGAATAATTGAATCAAGAAATTAATTCCCCATCACCAGAAGTACGTGTTAAAATGGCATTCAAAGCCTGATGTAGATTACCTGTTTTCCCCAAAACATGCAGGAAAATCTGTAGTTTGGCCCATGGTGTTGGGTGATAGAAATACCAGTGGAAAGCTGGATGTTGGTGTGCAAGGAGGGTAAAAGAACGCAGCTTTTTGTTTTGTAATGGTGCCCTAAATCTGGGCTTTATGGGGAGAAAGGACAGAATGGTTAGATGGTGTAGGATTAATCATGTTACCCTTCCTTTTTATTGTTGCTGTTGTACCCCTCTTTTACTTTTCTTGCCGAGGAGAGGTTCCATTTGCTATAGGGTCTTACGGACAAAATAGATGCTGCTGTGTACTGTGTGGGTACTTGGGCTACTTAGCCAACAGGCTTGTGTTGAGGGCTCTCCCCATCAGTTCCCTGCTTGCTGATAATGGCATGGCAGTTTGTGGTTTAGTCATACCCCGCTTCAGATATGCTCAGGTGATAACTTGGGCAGTATTCAAGGAAATATCAGTATGGTTTGGATGCTGGAGCAGTTATGCATACTGAGGTTGGAAAGGAAGCTTGGTTCTGGCTTAATGTCACAGCTAGAAGGCTAAAAAGTTGTGGGTGGTTTTTTTTTGTGTGTGTTTGTTTATTGTTTTTTTTTTCTTACAAAAAAAGTGAGAGAAAACCAGCCAGGAAGGGTGTCCTTTCTTACCCTTTGCAGCCTGAGCGTAAGGAATTTCAGATGCTCAACCTGTGAAGAGCTGGTAATTCCAGTATCACTGTTTTGCTGTGAATGGCAAATGGTGTGGACAGGTCCTGGCAACCAGTGTCAGAGTGGGGAATTCAGAGACCGTTACAGAAACACAAAGCCCTGAAAAGTATAGCCAAAGGTAGCCAAAATAGCCTGCACCAGAGCCCGAGCAACCACACAGTGCTGGCTGGGATGGCAGCCCAGCTGTGTGCCACCTCTTGCTTTGAAGTGCTCTTGCATCTTTCCTTCTGCATCGCTGCTTTTAACAGGGAAGTAAGGTTTGAGGGTTAGTAGCTGGAAGTAAAAAGAGAGCACAATTATAATTGCTACCTTCAGTTAGCTGTTTGCTTTCAAAATGACCTTTTTTTTTTCCTCCTGAAGTGTATGAACGTAAGGATTTCTAAGACTCAATCCCATCCTACCAGGATGTTTGTGTATCTGTTCTTTCTGCCTGCTACTTGAATGCTTTTTATTCTAAAGAAATACTGCTGTTTACTTAGGTATTTTTCTTTTGAACGTTTATAAAATGTAATGCAAAACTTCTTAACTCTAGTTTGATCCTATGATGTAGGTATTAACTGTGCTGTTGTTATTCCCAGTCCCCCTGTACTTAAAACATGTCACAGTCCATTTGAACATCCTATTTTGTATCCAGAAGAGAAGTAGCATATTAAATATAATGCATTCAAAAAGTTGGGGGTTTTGCTATATTGGTAATAATGGTCCTTTATTTTTTGTTCTTAAGTGACATAACTTAAGTATGTAGCTAGAAGAGCAGGGTTAGGATTTACACCAATCCTGGTATTGATGGCAGCTTGCAAAATCTGTTTGTATTGTCGTTCGTGTGAATTGTACTGGATGACCAGTAGCACTAAGGTTGCACCCTTCCAAGTTTACTGGATAAGTTTAGTGAATTCAGAATTAGACCTTCAATTTATAGCTGTTAAAGTGAGTTTCTCAAGGCCCTTTCAAGAAATATGATGATGGAACTACTATATTTTCCTAAAAATATAAGTTAAGACAAAAAAAAAAGTTCTGTTCTTTTTCCTATGGGGAGGATGTTGCTCTAAATTTTAGGCCAAAATGTGTTTCATTCTGGGACAGATTATTTTTCTGGAAATTGTTATCCTTGTCTTTTCTTGTTGTTGGAATGCAAGCAAACACAGTATTAGAAATGTCTTCTGTGTATAATATACCTTGCACTGTTTTCTACAGACCCTTCACAAGAAAAGGAATTTCTAACTAAATGATAGATGGATGTAAATTTTGTCATCTGATTCTTGTCTATCTCTGTTCTGCTGGATACTTCGCTAAGGTGCATTTTGTGGATGATTCTTAGTTGGGTAGAATCCACACTCTTAACAACCTTGGAGGAGGTATTAGGAAAGTTTAGTTGTATGAATTATTTTCTCTCCTAGGCAGAAAGGAAGAGCTTGTTTGTGATGCTGTGAAATGAATGAACTGTTTCATATTTTCCGGGGAGACAGGAATTTAGCTGTAGTTGACATGCATGCGCTGGTGAAAAAGGAAGTAAATAGCGTTAGCAAAGATAAACTGTCTGTGCAGTGTCTGCTGAAAGGTGTGCTCTAATGAAACCCAAAGCCTTCTGTCTAACATCAGTGGTACAAATTTGTCCCATCCAATAGAAGAGCAAGTGCACAGGTAGAGGTATGGGTATGTGCAGAGAATTTATACTTCCTAAAAGCCATCGCTGCAACAGATGTCCCTTGATACATCAGCTGTGGTCCTGATTATATAGCCTCTGGGGATAATAAACAGAAAGTAGGCAAAGTCTGTATCAAATGATACAAATCAAAATGCATTGTATTAAGGCTTGGGACAGTCTGTCAGGAGGAGCATGGATCAATGGAAAGCCATTTGGTCAATATCAAATATACTTGAAGGTTATACTTTGGTTCTCGGAGTCAAAAGTTTTTACACCGGGGCATTTTTACCCCTCCCCCAGTTATAGTTCCATCACTTTGGAAGTAGAGGATAAGTGTGTGGTATCACTGACAGGTGCTTTACAAGTATGGACCATCAAGTTGCAGTGCTACACCAGCGTCTTGAGTTTAAAATGTTAAAGTCTATATAAAGCTCTGTGATATATTGGGGGAATTTATTACCTGGTAGGGTAAACGGTGGTCTCTGGAACAGAACTGCATTTTGTCAGCTATTGTTCAGTTCAGCATGAGGCTTAAGCACAACTTCTGTTTAGTCAGTTCTGAGTCATTTCTGTGGTTTAGGAAACTGAAGTTAACAGTTGTGAAATGAGCTCAGTTTCTCTGAATCTGAAGTGTTTTGGACCTATTATTTCATGGAATTGTTCCCAGGCCTTCAAGGAAGACTTTAGTCTATTTCTGAATGTTGAAATGTGTTTATCTCTCCCTCACCATACAGAGGACTGTGTCTGTCTTTGATCCAAGCTAGCTCGCTCATGTTATTTGGGGCCTTTGAGTCAATTATCTGGTGAGAACAGGCTTTAAATTTAAGGTGTGTACTGACACTGTGTATTGATTCTGGGGATCTTAGTGGTGCCTACCATTTAGTCCTGCTTAGAGAAGGTGTTACATATGAGAGGGGTTATATCATCTATTGGCAAATGACTAAATATAGCCTAGCAGCTCTAAGAGTAATTTGCCTAATGTTTTTCTCAGCCTTTTAACATTGATGACTCAATGCTCACAGCTCAAATTTTGTCCACTCCCTTACAGATGTGGTATGAAATCAAGTTATAAATCAATTACATTGCTTTAAAAAAAGCCTAATGTATATGTACAAGTCTGAAAGCACGATAGTGATTGTATCCCTAAAACGCCCACAGAAAGAAAGGGGAGTGCAGCAACATTGCTGATCTGGTTTAGACTGTTCCTCTTCATTCAGCTTCAGATGAGCTTCCATCCACCCTCCTTGTAAACTGGTGTCTGTTAGTAAAGAAGTGTATGCTGTATTTGTTACAAAATTCTCATCTTTGTATTCTGCTTATCTTCTTCATATTATGTTAATGGATGTGTGCATGCAACACTTGATGGGTTAGAAGAATAGTTTCCCCCATTTTAGTGTGAGAAGAAGAGAGTTCTATGGCAGAGTAGGATGTTTAATCTGTGACATCTGTCTTGTCCCTGTCACTGTTGTTACAGTGTTCCCTTCCTTTTCTAGCTAGAGTTCTGCCAGAAAAACTTACGTTGAAAGTATATGTTGTCTTTTCTGACAGATTTAGGGCTCGCACACTTGGCAAAGCACACTTCTCACTGCGCTGTGTCATTGCAGCTGGCATCCGTGGTGGTGGTGCTTCTCTTCTCCTTGAGAAAAGGCCGTGCTCTGGGGGCCTCCTTTGGTTATGCATTGCCTCTGTGGTGCCTGCTCTCAAGTTACTACCAGTGAACTTCTGAACGTTCGGTGAAGTCCTGTGCTTTGTCTAAGGTCAAACTGAAGGGATAGGTGTGCTTTTATCTAGGCATCGGAAGAAGATGAAACTTCAGATTTCTAATGGTCTGGCTAGCTAGCAACTGCCCCTGGATAAGGAGCACCTATTCTGATTTTATGTGGTCACAATTATAACTTTATTGTATCAAAGGTAGCTTTCATTTACGTGAAGTGCTTTTCAGGTTGTCCTTGCAGGACACTTGGCTAAACTCAACCCCAAAATTAAATATAGTGTGAATCACTTAAACCTCTAGTTTCCTTTCCATGCTGGGGCTGTAAAGATCTTCATAAGCATTTAATTAACCCCTAAATGTCTAAGGACGCTTATTTAAGAGATGTCAGCACTGTGGCAGAATTAGATGAATTGAGTTTTATGATGGCAGGCTGGAGGAATAAAAGCATAGGAAGAAACCCTGTCTGCCTGAAATTATTGTTCCTCTAAGCTCTGAGTGGTGCCTGCTGAAAAAATGATTATCCAGCAAATGGGGAAACTACTTCTATTCCTTTTGAAGCAAAATAATATGCTGACACTTTCTCTATTCACCACTGGCTTTTTCTTTTTTGGAAAGCATTAATTAAAAATAAAATAAAAAAAATCACAACTTCTTGTGTGGATCTGGAGTCAGTTCCTCAAAATGAATGCACAATATCCAAATCTAATAGGTAAAAAGAAAGACATTTATTACATAGCAGCTGTCATAAATCTTGCTTCTAATGAGTCATGTAAATGAATTGTTACAGTAAATTGTTGTAATTAGGATTTATTCATTACAAGGTCTCATGATTATACAGTCAACTTTTAGTGTATTAAGATTTATAGTCTGAACTCTTAATTCCATTTTATTCTATTTAGAAGCAGAATTTGCTAGGGGAGGAGTGTGTTTTAGGAAGCTGTCTCACTACGTGCTCCCAGAAAGATGTAACTGGATTGCTTTGCAAATACCACCTAATTCTGGTGTTGCAGAGGCTCAAATGCGACTCTGGCAAAAATAAACCTGTTAGCATTTTAAAAGGTCCCCCCAAATACTGAAGCTAAATCTTTAAGGGTGTTTTATTAAGAACCTTCCAGCTTCCCAGGAGCGTGTACTCTTGTATACGCATCTTTGGAGTGCTGTGCAAATGGTGATGGACCAATGTGACAGAAAGGAGCTTCCAGCTCAAGGTTGTCTGGGCTATGAAAGATGGGCTTCTGTTTTTGATCTCAGGCTTTGCCAGGTGGGTAGAAGCAGCATCGAGCATAGCAGCAGAGGGTTCAGGTCGCCAGCAATCCAACTGTGAACTGAGTCTCCCCACTTCTTTGGTGGGTGGCATGTAGTGGGGACAAAACTGGTCTTTGAGTCCTCCTATCTTGAGTGCAGCAGGGTGTGAAATCAAGACTTTGGGCTTTCTTCTGCCTCTTTGAGAAGAATGAGCGTCTGCTGGGCCATTAGCCTGGCAGTTTCAAAACCAATTTAAAAGCAGCTTCCAAGTTTCTTCTCAGCAAAGCTGGAAGGCTTCCAGTGAGATGCTGCAGAACACAGAGGTAACTAAGGGTATGCTGTGCTTTTGGGCATGTAATAGCTGGAGGCAGGCTTGGGTGGACGTGGAGGATCTGACAGTTACTGGTTTGGAATTGGAATACACCCCCCCCCACTTTTAAGAAGACTGGATTATAATTACAAATTTTGTCTCCTTCCAAAGTTAATCCTATTCAATAGTAGATTTTTAAAGGCTAATTCTTCTCTGGTCCTGTTCTCCATCCTTCCTGCTGCTACTAAAATTTAAGGAAACCAGATGTGTTACAGTGATTTGACTCTTGGCTTCAGGGAAAGTCCTTCAGCTACTGCAGTCAGAACAGTTAGAGCATCCTCAGGCTGGTTTTAAAAACAGCAATGTCTCCAAGTATCCTCAAGGCTTGGAGGGTGATTTTACATCTGATGTGGAGTTTGGAATAGACAACCATCCAACACTGCTATCAGGGTTTTCAGGTTGTTCTCCCCCCCCAACCCTCCAAGCATTATGCTGCAAGTGCTGAAGTCGCTTCGCTGCTGCAGCATTTCTGGCTCCTGGTTTTCTGTTTTCTTAGAACTCCAGATGAGCTCAGGGCAATCCTCTTTCCCCTCTTCCTTCTGCACCTCCTTATTTAATTAAGGCTGGGAATTCAGGTACTCTAAACCCATGAGGTTTATGTGTTTCTTTGAGACCGTTAATGAATCACAATGTCTGTGTGCCCTGTTTTCTACTCTTTGCTGAATAGAGAAAGTGGATTGGGTCATGGTGTCCTTGGCTGTCACTGGTGACAGCCATGTGAACCTTCTTAACCAAGTTGAGCTCCATCTTTAGATGTGTAGGGATTTTTGCCTTCACTATTCCAACTGGGGTGGCCACCCCTGAACTTGGTGGCTTGAGTGCTTAGGAATTGGCTTTGAATTTCCAGCGCACATAGGTGTTGATAGGTATTTAGAACTGTTTGTTTCTTGTCAGTGCTGTCTCCTTAAACCCGTAGAGTTGTGGGGTTTGGTTGTTTTGTTTTGTTTTTGATCTTTTATCACAGTCTTTATCTGTGAATATACTGACTGATGATAATCCTGTCCTTTCCTAGCCTGGTTTTCAGACTCTGAACATGTCTGAATCCACGGTTTTGTAGTAGGCTCTCTGATGTAGCTGTTTGCCTTATGGTCCTGGCCACCTATGCCCAAGAGAGGGGTTCAGATGGTGCAGATTCCCAGCAGCCTGCATCTGATCTCTCCTGTGCTCAATTCCCTTTCTCTCCTGAAAAAAAAAGTATAGTATGTAAGGGCACTGCAGATTTTATTCACATTGCACATTATGGTTTGAGCCCTCTTAAGTAATTGAAATGACTTCGTTGCAGCCATGGAAAAAAAAAAAACCAACAAGCAACAGTTGTAGCATGGCCTGGAATTAAGCTGCACTGGGACCGAACAAGGTTGGCCTTTTTCTGTTCTCTGTCAGCCTTTTCATTATTTTATTTTTAAATCAATTATGGATATATTTTCAAATGCCATCTTATTTGATGCTTATTAATGTATTCTGTGCACAGCCCATCAGTGGATTTTGGGTTTGATATTACTTTTGCATTTGGTTGGAGAGATCTAAGGTTTTGATTTCAACTACTTATTTGTCTGCCAAAAAATTTTAAAGTCTAATCTTCTGGCACCACTATAATTAAAGGTTCAAATAAAGATTTGTCTTGCAAATATTGTGGATGCAATAAAGTAGGAAAATGTGTTGAGTTATACTTGTGGATTAAAAGATTGGTTGATTGCTTTATGAAGCCCTGAAATTAAGCCACCAGTGTCTAAGAAAAATCACATTCGCTGTTAAGGTGTGTCAGCTTTCTGGGCACTTAACAGGAAGAGTCTTTTAAAGCTTAATCCCGACATCACTGTAAATTCCTGATTCTGTCTCATGCAGGATTCTTCTCTCTGCAGAACCATTTCATGCGTGCTGTGTTCTGCTGGGAGGGAAACACACGAGCCTGAATGGGAGCTGCGGGCTTGTGTAGCCCTCTGGCAGCCAGTGTATAGCTTCTAGGGAAATAAGGGTAGATGTTCTGGAGGCCAGGCTGGCAGTTGCACGGGTGTGCGTAAACATAGCCCCACCTGGCTTGCACGTGATGCTACCATACATCACCTAGTTCAGGTTTTTGATGATTATCAGCTATATATATATTTCTTTTTTAAGTGTTTCTTGCATCACAGGTTTTAAAACAGCTAGACTGGCTAACAGAGAGCTCTCAGTAGAGCTTCAGGGAGGGGATGCAATTGCTTTCATCAAGGAGACTCCAGCAGACAGAGCAGCAGTGGAGAAGGTCAGCTCCCTTGTCGCAGGCACACTAGTGGCTTCTCCTTGACTGTATAAACTTTTCTCTTTAGGAGTGTGGAGGCATTGCAGCGCAGGAGAGGTGCCCCACCTTTGCTGTGCCATTGTAGTTAAATGCTTTGAAGAGTTTTGCAGAACGTGATGTCACCTCTATTGTGCCTCCTTTTTCTGGGTGAGAGGCCAACTCTCATGCTGTTGCTGATGTAATTTGTCTCCTTGCAACAAAGTCTTGTTCGTCTTCCCACTTTTTCCCAAGCTTTTTCTTGTTTAACTTGGATTCAGGACTCCAAAATTCCTCCTTTCCTTGAGGAATGGGTGGGGTTTCTTCCTTGTCAGAGAGGGCGAATTAGTCACCTCTGCGAGGGTGCATTGACTTAAAGAAGGTATCAGCTGCTAGTTTCTGAAGGATCAGCTGTACTTCTGAGAGCATATAATAAACCTGTTGGCACCTCGTGGCTCCACACTGGTAACTGGAGCATGCATTGGCACTCCATGCCCTTGAAATTCCTCGGGTGCTTCTGTGACGTATTCTTGCTCCATGTGCTGGTCCTTTCCACCTCCATGGCACAGGCACAGCCCAGGGTATGCTCATGGGCCTGAGCAGTATTTGTTGTGCACATTGGTCCCCAGAAGATGGGTTTGGTTGACAGTGGCCAGAGAGGGGCTGTGTGTTTGTGCTGAATGCTGGCTATGCTGCACGCTGTGGAAAAACTTCTTACTCTGAGCTCTGCAAAAAGAGTTTCTGCTGCAGTTGGGCTTGACTGCACTGTGGGTAGGAAAGGCTTTGGTGTCACATTAAGCACGATCAAATAATGACATGGTGATTCCATAACTCTTATTTCTCTTTGCTTTTTCCCCTGTAGGGTGTTTCAAAGATGACCGTATTGTGTTCTGGACGTGGATGTTCTCAACGTATTTTATGGAGAAGTGGGCCCCCCGGCAGGATGATATGCTCTTCTATGTCCGTCGGAAACTCTCCTATGTCAGTGGCGGCGAAAGTACAGAGGGGAAAAAGGTGAGTAATGATATATTTTACCCTGGGAAAGTTAAGGTAACGTGGGATTTGGACTTCTGGAGTACCTGATGCATCTTGGGAAGGAATTTCCAGCTCTGCCCGCCACAAGTTCTGCAAAATGGGGCCATAGAGAAATACCATGGTTGATGCTGTGAACATCAGCAGTAGAAGGGAGCTTCACTATCACCAAATTGAGGAGATGAGGAATTTGTGTGTGTTTTTTAGGAAGCCTTTTTGTTAGTCAGCCTGCATTTAGGGGAAAAGGGAGGACACCCATGCTGATCTTTTTTGTTTGCTTGGGTTTTTTTTGCTTTTCAATGATGATACTTCATAAATTGAAAGTTTCAATCAGTAGAAAGGGAGGAAAAAGGGAGGAGGAAAATGGTCACTGGTATTTCTGGAAGAACACTGTCTGAGATACCAGGGCATCAGGAATTATACCTATTGGGTACACACTAGCAGAATATATGCAGACTTCTGGAGCTGGGATACAGAAGTGCCAAACAGTGACGAAAGAACTATGTTTTCATAACGTACATTTAAGACAATATGCCCTCATGGAAATACCCTCTCTTGAAAACACATAATCAAGTAGCCTAGCGCTGCTGCACAAGTATTCTCCTGACAGAGATTTGAGAAACGTCTCAGCATTTTGCAGCAGTTTTCATCTTCGGTGGGAGAAACAGAAGCAAGAGCGGTTGTGGCTTTACTGGGAATTAAGGAGATGTATGCAGAGGATCAGAGGTGAATGGAAGAAAAGCCTGGGATTAAACTTCTGAGATATGTGAAAAATTTACACTGTTGGTGAATCACAGATACATGTGTGTTGTGTATGGGAGTGTGTTTAACCAAGGATACCAGAGTTCTCTGGGTTTAGATGTGGTGAAATAAAGAATCACTGTTGTCAACTCCCTTGAGAGAAGGATCCCTGATTTTTCCCACATTTTTGTTGGAGGCCCAGGAAATGGGCAGAATTATCTTCTCTTGTCCTCCTACCCTCCAAGTTCCATGCTAACCATGGAAGAGAAGATGGCAAAATACTTCTCTTTCCATGTCAGATTAGTGGGTTGGGAGTCTTTGGCCAGCATACTTGGAGCTGTAAGACTTTTGGAGGAAATTTCATCTTAATTGTTGTTTAAATGATGATAAAAGTTTGAGGTAAAACAGGAGTGTAATATTTTGATGTTGTTCAGCCTAATACGAGCAGGGGTTGTTTAACCTGTTTTCCTTCCCAACAAGGAAGGTGAACTTCAGAGGAAGCCTGGTTGCTTAAATTCATTCACAGACTCGTGACCAATCTCTGTTTAACTTACTAATCAGTTGAAGTTGTTTGAACCTCTCATGCAAAGGAGATGGTGAAATAAACCTTTGCATTTGCTCTCAGAGCATTATTTAAGCCTCCTAAAAGCATCATAAATATTTTTTATTTGTGAGGGGGTTTCCCAAGTGGTAGTTGCTACAAAATCAAGATGAGTGAATTGCTTACTGTAGCAGCTAAGATGAGGAATGTGCCTTATAATGCACGTGCTATTTTATAACTCCCTCTTGCCTCTGAGAAACAAACCTTTCCTGTGACTGAAGTACTTCAGATGCTTTGTGAAGCTTTGTAGTTTGGTGACTTTTTGGTCACCAAGCTGTCCTGTTTGGTTTTTAGCTGATTGCATTGCAGTTCCAGCATCTCTTCTATCTAATTTTTGAGCCTGTCCTGTGCAGTGAGACACCAACAGCTACCCCTACTCTTTGAATTAGGACTACACAGCTTTTATTGTACTTTGTAGTTTTGGCCATTTGCTCTTGAAAGATGGTGTCAAACCCCTGTCAGTAAGAGGGGAAGAAGCTAGAGAAGGATATTTATAGAAGCCAAATAGTAACTGCAAGTATCCCTGCCACCCATCAAGTGATGTATTCTCATTTACACCCCCAGAGGCAGGTGAACAAAATCCCTTTTGTTTCAGAGCTGCTTGAGTCCATGAAGGGCTAGAACTGGAGCTGCAGTATCGGATCCGGTCTCATGCCAAGGCTGTGCTGAATGATCTGGTGATGATTCCTCCTTGGTGTAGAAGTTGACTGTGTGGAAATTGTAGCAGTGGGTCTCTTTGTAGCTTGGGTGTGTAGCGAAGCGAGTTCCTTGCAGTTCTTCCCTAGACGCTGTGTATGTGCTCTGTGTTTGCCTGGCAGCTCTAGGCTTTAACTGATGGACATTGGCAGAGACATGGGAGGTGAAATCGCTGTTCTGTGGTGTCTCAGAGCAGTAGTTTATCTTCATGAAAAGATCTGCACAGCTTTGGCACAGTAATAATCTTCTGTACGACTGATGATGACAACAACAAAACTGGACTGAGTGGGGAGGGGCTGTTTTTCTGACTACTGACAATGGTGTGTTTGTTTTTTCAGAGATGGCCAGGTCACGTGGCACCTTCACATCATTTGCATGCTGTGATGTGATGATTCATGTCAGTGAGAAACAAGTGTTGATTTATCAAAGGGCTTCCAGGTTTTGACATCTGTCCTGTGTGATGAAAAGTCGTTCCAGCTTATGGTGTTGTGTGCTTACTGGAGCTGAACAGTTTCAATGCTAGCATTTGGTTTTTAAGTTCAAGTGTGATGGAGGATAAGCAGAAAAAAAACTTCACAGGATCAAGATTAAAGGTTCTGTTCAATTTTAAGGCTGAATGAGAAGGGGTTTGCATGCAGCTTAATCACAACAGCTTAAATTAATAAATCTTACGGTTCAGTAGTGATGATGATAAACTTCTGTGTCAATGTAAACTTTATTTTAAAAGGCCCTTTAAATGATCAACCTCACAGACCCCCCCTAGTCTAAGCAAATTTCCATTGGCTTCTCTTTTGCACCCCACCAATTTCAAAATTGTGCGTGCCTGGGTGAAAGAGTAAGCTCTTAACATGTTCTCTGCCAGGGCAGAACTGCCATGTGGAATTCTGGACTATCTTCATTAGACAGCTACTTGGATCTCTGAGAACTCCATGTTTCCTTTCCATGTTAAAATAACATTCTGGCCGTTTCTCTTGCCAGATTTTGAAGATGCTTCTTCTCTCGGTGTCTTTAAGCAAGATCACAGACCACATCTGCCAGGATCCATGCACTGTGGAGCACTGCTCTTGTCAAGGCTAAGGGATTTAGTAGGTCTTTTTGAGGTAGAATCTTTGGCTTGTTGCTCTTTATGCGCTGTTAAGTCATGCCTCAAAACCCCCTTCACTTCTGCCTTGCACACAACTTGATTTGACTTACTGGAAAATATAAGTCCTGATCCTCACTTAACACATTAAAGCTGGAGGCTTTGTCAATGTACAAGACCTGTTCTAAGTGGTTGGACTTGGGTTTCTGATTTTTAAGTGGTATTAGATAGATAAAGATTTAATATTTCTGGCTCCTTCCAGTCCAGAAAGGTGGTTGTAAAGAATTACACTTTTACAGCTGCAAGCTTCTGAAACTTTCTCCTGGAACTATGGAAGATACTAATACAATACTGAGAGGCAACTTCTGAGTAGGGAAACTAAAGTAAAACCTCAGTGACAGCCGAGCAGAGGTAGGTTGTGTTAACCCCTTCAGCCTTGCAGCATGCTTTGTCACCTGAAAAGGGTGCTGTATTGGGCAAAGCAATAAACTTAAGACCCTGTGGTATATGTTATGAGCTTGCCTGGATTTTGGAGTAGGTCCCGCTTTCTTCAGCATTCTATAAACCTGGAGGAGGAGAGTGACTGCCAAGCACATGGGGTAGTCATTCAGGCTGTTCAGTCTTGAAAAAGCTGAAGCTACTGATGTGGCTGCAGCTTCAGAAACAGACCTGAACAGGGGCCATGGTTTATGTGTTTATGTGCATCTGGACTTGTGACACAACACATACTGGCAGTGGTGGGAGACCAGTTAGTTTCCAAAGCTAAATGACTTCAGGTACATGAGTCTCATTGAAAATCACAAGATTTTCATAGCTGAATCTCTAATGCACTGTCCCCATCTGTCTGGCTGAAAGATTTGACAACCTGAACTCGGCGTCTAGCAGAGATGACCATTGTAAGCAAACAGGCTATCTCCAGAAGAGCTATTTGGTATACTCCTTGACAGTTCCACATCAATATGTAAATGCAGCTGAGAAACAAATGGCCCAAAATGCATCTTTTTTTGACAAATGACTTCTCTCCTCATACATGGATAGCATGTAGGAACAAAAAAAGGATTACAACATGCACAAGTCAGTACAGAGACAGCTCTTCTGTTGTGCAAAGTTTGTGGAGGTGTTGCAGTGAGTAGGAACAGTGGCTTCTGCAGAAGAGAACAGAGTAAGTGCCTTGCTCTCTCTGTGAAACATGAGAAGGGAACGCTGGTATTATCAGATTGATACTGTGATCTTCTGTAAGGAGCTCAACATCTTAGATGCAAAGATTTAGCTCTTCTTTTACTGTTACCCTTCTCAGACACTCCTCTGCTTTCTTGTGCTCTTTTGCTAATGTCTGGTGTTCTAAACACGTGAACGTAAAGGAGCTGCTAGTTGATAGCCTCCACCCCTGGTATGTTTTTTGCCAGACCACCTCAGTTTCCCATGTGTACAGTGGCAGACTGCTTGGTAAAAGAGCAGAGAAAGAAAACTGCCACGGGGTGACAAGAGCATCTCTTTCCCATGCAGAGCTGGATCTGTCTGTGACTTGGAATATGCTTGTGACATACCTGGCAGGCTGATGAGCTTTCAGGGTGGAGATGGTTTCATGCTCTGTCATATTTCCAGAGTAAATTTGAGTCTTAGGCAAAGCGAGCATGTGTCACAGTTGGTAAACTCTGGACTTAGGAGGGGGATGTGGGCTGCAGGGATGTTTTTAATGAATTGCTTTTTATTTCTTCCCATCACCGAAAAATTCTTCTTGACATATTCCAATTCCACCTTTAATGGAAATAGGAAGACTTATTAACAGTCTAGAATCTTTTTCTTCCATGTCTTTGTCTGCTGCCCTCACCACTGATGCAGTGTGCCTTCCCTTGTTTTGCTGACTGTACTTCTGCAGGAGGCACACTACATGTTTCTTCAGGCACTTGTGCTGTTCTAGGAGAGACTTCAGAAAGCCTGGGAAATGACCTTACCGGAATAAGGTAACAGTGAGCATCCTGGTGTATCGGAAGATAGTGGTTGCTCTGTGGTCTGGGGCCATGCTTGATAATGCTTAAATAGTCAAATGTGTCTCTGTCCTTTCAGGTTTTGAAAGCTGATTTAACAGGTTTATGGAGCTTTTGAATTGAGGAATGGAAGTTAATGGGACTCGGAGGACAATTGTCAGATAGAAGCAAGGATTACTTTGTCAGTATCTCAAATATAGTGTTTTCTTGCCTTTCTGGTACCGGTCAGCATGTTTTAATTCCCAGCTTTCTCTTAGTTCCAATTGCTTTCTTGGTGCCAGAGCTATGATGGGGGAAACCAGTTCCCACAACCTGTGTGCCTTATGACCCGTTCCTGCTTTCGCCTCATTTGCTTCAGGACCATCATCAAGCTTTCAAACTGGCACGGTCTAAACAGTTTGAACAGCTTGCACTTTCCTTACTTTTAGTCTTCTATAGTACTTCTGCTATCAGTAGAACTGCAAAGACAGAACTAGGATTTTATTTTGTTTCACTTTGTGTAAGTAATTTCAGTTATAATTGGTTGATGTAAACTTTTAACTCTGCAGGTCCCGTTAGCTTTTAATTAGTTAGTCTTGTAATTAACTTGCTGCTCTTACAGCTTCTGCTTCTTTGTGTATGATACGCAGACACTGGAGACACTTAGATGTGTAGGCTTGTTAAATCTTTGATCCTATGGCTGTGACTTGCTGATCCAGAAGGAATGTCTTGTGCTTATTGTAAAGAAGAAAAGGGAATATGTTTGGCATGAATTTCTTGTGGTTAAGAATTACTTTTGCTAGAACTGTAATTAATTTTAAGGTGATTTCTCTCATATTGAGAGAGAAACGTAATAATGGAGAGAACTCTGAGAAAACGCACTCAAGGCAGTGCAGCATTTTAAAGTAGTCTTTGCGTGCCCTCATTTGAGGGCAGCAAATAGTATTTTTTGCTACAGATTGTTGAAGTGCAGAGAGGTTACAGGAGGTTGTTTTCTGTCTTTGAAAAGGTAGGAAGCTGCTCTTTCTTGCTGCTGTCTGATGCTGTAGGTTGCCCTACATGCCTTTTACTTCTCTCATTAGAGATAAATGGGATCTGACAATCAGTTTACCATTCAGTTCAGACCTAGTCAAAGACCGAAGTCTGTTCTTCCTCTAAAAGTTCAGTTGGGTTGGAGGAGAGGAGGCCAATCACAATTCTGGGATGTTTGCAGTGATGCCTCATCTTTTCTGAAAGGGGTTGGGATGATGAGCGGTTGGTTAACTTTGAATTTCAGGGGCTGGACTTAAGTAAGATAACTTCTTATTCTTAGGGTAAACTAAAATGTGGACTTTAGGGCAGTTATATGTCATTAGCTGTCATCTGCAACCAGATTAATAAATGACAGGAGAAAGATGAGTTTGTAAGGGATTATAGCAGCACTGAAACCCACAGGAGTAGTGGGGATAGTTTAAGTGATTTGGAACCATGATGAACCTTATCAAACACGGTGAAAACCCTGCCTATTTTAATCTTGACTAATATAAAACCTCAGGAGTAAAAAAAAATTCCAATTTCAGAACGCCAAGTGGAGTCTTTAAGTAACAACGAAATATAACTACTTTTAATGCCATATTTTACTGCTATTTGTATTTTTGTACCAAATAGAAATGCTTTCTACAATCACACTTTCTTTTTACCTTCCCCAGTGCATTTGAAAGATGGGCCAGAGTGGGGAGGGACTCGGTTGTGTAAGTCCCATTCACTTGAAGCAGATGCTGTGTTTGTTTTTCCACCCTTTTATCCACTGTTACGTCAGTAACCCTGCAGCTTATTTCTGCTTGTGTCGAGTTTGCTCTATGATGACATCTGTCTGGTTATCCTGTATTCACATGAGGTAATTGCTGCTGTTGTGAGACCCTAAAGTACCCAAGAGATGTGAGAAAGAGGACAGGAGGGGAGAAGGCAGTTTGCAAGTTCAGCTGCTTAATTTAACGCAGCTCCTGCAGGATAGGAAATATTACAGCTACTCCTTCAACCTAGTCTGGGAGATTTGAATGGCTCTCCCATTTACAGGTAAGTGTTGATGAAACAGAATTAATTGCACTTTTTTTTTCCATTTCCACCTGTGACCCTCTGAGTTGAACGTTGAAGCTGAAGGTCAGCATGGTAGTGGCAGAGGTAGCACATAAATACTGCCTTGGGGATGATCTGGGCTGCAGAGTTTCTTGCCTGCAGGTCATGAATTAGTAGTACAAGTCATAGTCACCCAGCATTTCTCATGCCATCAAATGGAAGAGGAAGTCCAAAGCTGTAAATAGTAAATAGTAAATTGCATCACAGAAAAGACGAGTGGCTGCTGTTGGGCATGCCACTTGTCCCTTTTGGACCTTTGAAGGAACCTCTGCAAGGTACTGGAGTCTGAGATACCTTCTTGCTGTTGTGATTTCTCCTGACACAGACACTAGAAATGACAGTCAGCTTTTTAGATCAATTACTTCTCTTTCTGTTGGTTTGACTTTTGATTATTTAAAGTGTTTGTGGGGAGAGAATTCTAAGAAATTAATAGTGAAGCAAGTTTTAGAAAACTGTTTTCTCTGTAGCTGAACTTTGCCTCTTGCACAAACCAGTTTACAGTTGCTTCATTGCAGTGGGCTTTGTTTCAGCTTTCCAGCTTAGGTGGGTGTAGAGTTGCCATAGCTACTGGGCATTATGCTGCTTTTATGTGGGCTCCAGAGGGTGTTCCAGGAGCATCAGGTGCAACTGCTGAATAGTTAAAGGTACCCAGGAGAAGGGAATTGGCATTTTGGTCTGGAGAGCTTGCTTCTTGTCCTGTCTTACTGCCAGTGAAAATTAGTGTGATTCTTCATGATAATCCTAAGACAAAAGCTCCATATGACATCTGAAAGAATCTTCCATTTTCACAGAATCACAGAATATTCATGGTTGGAAAGGACCTTCTAGATCAGAGTCCAGCCATACCCATAACAAAAAAAAACCCCAACACCTAAAAAACCCCTAAATACCCTGATCAACATGACTACAAAACTAACAAACACACAAAATAACCCCCTAGATGGCTGCCACCAGAGCACGTCCTGAAGCACCAGGTCTGCCCCTTTCTTCACTACCTACAGGGATGGTGACTCCACCCCCTCCCTGGGCAGGCTGTTCCAGCACCTTGCCACTCTTTCTGTAAAGAAGGTCTTCCTGATATCCAATCTAAACCTCCCCTGCTGCAACTTCTGGCAAAACCAGAAAACAATGGTCTGTAGTTAGTAAGGAGAAGAGGCCAACCCCACCTCTCTACAACCTCCTTTCAGGTAGTGGTAGAGGGCAGTGATGTCACCCCTCAGCCTCCTCTTCTCCAAACTAAACACACCCAGCTCCCTCAGCCTCTCCTCATACAACTTGTACATTCACTTATTTATTGTACATTTTTGCATTGTTAAATACAATTGTCTCCTTTTAAATATTATTTCAGATATATTCTAGGAAAGGCTTATAACGTAATCTGTTGTCACTGTCCCTTCTGCAGCTTCTCTGTGACCTGACTGGGGTTGCACCCTTCCCATAGGGCTTCTCTGCATGCTTCAGATAATACTTCACTACTTTTATTCTCTTCCCATTTAATAGAGACAGGTCTGCCAATGCCAAATGGATGAGTGAGCAGATGGATTTTCATGGGTGACTCGGTCAGCTCAGTTCGTGTTGTCTTGTCGGGCCTGTGCTCTGCAGTGAGCAGCCTGTTACACTACACAAAAACACATGTTCATCCACAGCTCTGTTATTGTGGCTTCTCCCACCTTGTTACGTGTGTCTGAGGCAAAGGCTTTGGAGATTGGTGATGTTCATGCCAGTCATGATGCTCTCTTGTTCAGAGAAAATGTGAATTTCTGTGCCGGAGTCCTCACAGCTCCTAGGATGCTGTCTTTTCCTTCTGTCTTGCATCATGGTGTTGATGTGTTCCGGTGTGTAGGCCAGGAAGGAAGGAGTGCCCTGTATCTCGGGGGGGGGGGGGGTGGTGTGGTGTTGCCCGAAGAGGTGAACGCTGCTGTAACGGCAGCTCCACGCTCTAGCGAAAGTTTGGCTGTCTTTTGGCAGGTCAATCTGCATGCAGCCGGCCTCGCTCCGATGAGCTGGCGATGGTGCTAAAGCCAGAGATGTTGCAAAGATTTCAGCATTTGTCACATGTCTGTATTGCTTCTGGGTTTCAAGTAGCAGTTTTATTTTGCTTGTTTTTCCTTTTTCTTATGAATTACCTCCACCCCCTCTCTGAGAGCAAGATGAACAGGAACCACTCGCACAATCCATCTAGGCTGCTTGCCTATCTTTGGCTCTAACTGAATCTCCCATCTAATATCTGCTGATCTCATACCTGACACCTGCTGGTAAAAATACCATAAATTGTTCAGACCAGTGTAGAGTGCTCTGCATTAAATCAGGGTCATGGAATGTATTGATTTATCTTTTTAATTACATACATATTTTTTTATGTGCGAAAATCAATACATCTCTTCCTTTTCCCATCAGCAGTGTATTAAATTATCTTGAAGCATTTGTGAGGCTAATTCAAAATTTAGAGTTGCTATATCTTTAAATTAAATAATATTCTGAAAGTTTTAAAGGGCTGTACATGTTTTTTTTTTTTCTTCTTTTAGTTAATGCTGTTAGGAGCAAGCCTACTGGGATTTGAAGTGTCAAGAGCTGCAGTGAAAACAAAACATAGTGAATGCCCTTTACCATTTGATGGTTGGAATTGATGATGCTAAAGGTCTTTTCCAACCTATATGATTCTATGATGTGCATTCTAATGGAGGTCCACTTCTTCCAGAGGACCTGGAATTTTCTACTCATGCCTTTAAGGAGTCTTCTATGCATTCCAGTAGTTTAGTACAGCTTGATTATTGTTGCCTCCAAATTCCATTTGTATTGATGATAGCCTTGGTGACATTGGCCATAAAGATGATGCAGAAATCCACAAGTCTGTTGGGTTTTGAGAATCAATTGAAGGTACTATATGGTACTGTAGGCTATTGGAGAGCTGAGCTTTGGGAGTGAGAATTTTTTTCCCAACGTTGACGTAAGTTGGGAAAAAACAGATGAATTTTTATGATGGAGGGAGCCCAAGATGACTGCTTATGCCCCAAAGTTTATTCTTGCTTCCTTGCAGTCTAACCAGTTGAATCTAATAAAGAGCTGCTATAATCACAAATTCTTTCTGATTTCCATCCATAAACTGTCTTGCTATAGTAGAACTACTGGTGCTATGTGAAGTGTTTCGAGGTGCTTGTTTAGGATCCAGAAAGAAAAGAGGGTTTAATGATCTATCCAGCTTAGGAATCTAACTGGTACCTATTATTGGTTTTTCTAGTAATGTATTTTGATGCTTTCAAGAAGGCACATCTAATCTAAAGACATAAGCGTAGACGTGAGGCATGGCCAAGCGAATCGGCAGTAGACCTGGAAGAAGGCCCAGTGTCCTCTGGACTGCTGGCTGAGACAGACTTGTTTTCTTGGGAGGACTCAGCTCTCTAAAGTCCTGCATGTTCTCCAGTCCATATAATTTCTTAACTCTGGAAGGCCAGACGTGGACACATGAAGTTAGCCTAGAGTACCACAAAATGGTGTTCTGATTAAAAGCATGAGGTATACAAAAGTTATATATTTAATTTATATATATAGATATATTTTCTTTTATATATAAAATTAGGCTCACATTTACCATAGGATTTCTCTGTAAATACAAGGCAACACTTCTGTAAGGCAGGTGTTCCTCCTCATTTAGGAAGAGCTGTGCTCAGCACTGGCAACACTGACTGACCTAAACTCATGTAATTGTTTCTGCCACTGGGAACTCATGATTTCAACAGCACTCCTCTTGTTTGTTGATGTCTGAGCACTCAGAGGTCAGAAGAGCAAACACATCAATCTTCTGTTTCCCACGATGTCAATCCCAGATGCCTACATTCCCCAGAAATGATACATCTAACTATAAAAGGCTAATACCTAGCCCTTGATTTTTGGCTTGGGTCTTAAATGAATAACTTAAATGGTGACAACTAAGGTAGCTACTTCTACAGTATTTTTGTGATCTTGCAGCTGCTGTTCTTTTGTACATAAGGAGCTGAAGTAATGGGGCTTGGAGGCATCACATATTGGTTTTATGGTCTTGGCCTCTGTGCCTTTTATATAGTACCAGGAAGATAAGCATACAGGGCTGAGCCAGCTTCCTTGGGACATGGACAGATTAGGTCAGCCTATCAAGAAATTCAGATTAACTGTTTAAAATCAGCAATGATTAAGATGTATGGAATGGTGAAAGTCTGTGTTTAAAGCTCTCTGTATGAGGCTTCTTAATGTATTTGTTTAATGATTGATTTGGATGCTTCCTTTCTTGGCCAGTGCTGACCAAGTGGCTGCAGGGTCTGAATGGAGTCAGCCCCAGAATTTCCTACATCCTTGGCCCTCATGAAACTCCAGAGTGTACCAGCCACAGTGGGATCATTTGCTATGAGCTGAACTGAGCCTGTTGATTTTTTTCACATAATATCCTACAGAAACTGGGCCTTTGCATGCCCAGCACTGTGGATAGAGGTGTTTGAGATAAGGGGTAGTATTTCTTAGGTTTTCTTTTCTTTCTTTTTTTTTTTTTTTTTTTTTCCAAAAAGGGGCTTCTAATTTGGGTGTCTGCACTGTGAAGCTTATTACCAGTCAGACCAGTCAGTGGTGGTGCTGCTTGTTGAAGCACCCTGGCAAGGGCTCATTGTGTTTTGTAGAGATGATCTTTTGATGGTGTGGAAAGTGTGGCATCTGAAACTACAGCTGCTGTGGCAAGCACTGGCTTTGTGGTGTAGCTGCTGGCCTAGTGCTGGGGAGGGCTGGTGTTCCCCTGGTGCTCAGGGAGAATCCTTACCTGGGCACGAGCTGGAGCTGCAAAACACATCCAGTAAATGCCAGCGCCGTGGAGAGCGGTGTCTATGTGTCCGAGGTGAGATGAGTGCTGCCTCTGTTGCTTCTGGCTGCTGAGAGCTTTTCTCTCCGGAAAGAGGTCTCCCCCAATGAACTTCCTTTGGAATAGTGTGGCAGGAGCAGCTGTGGCCCCAAGACCCACAGGCTACTAAGGAGTTGTTGTGCAATGGCTTTGTACTTGCTGGGGAGGAGTGGTTCAGTGTATGAATTTAATTTCACCAACAAAAGAAAAATAGTGTCTGACTTTTGCAAAGGGAGCTTTGTACTTCAGCAGTAAGAGACAATTAAACTCTGCCAGTATTAAAATAAAAGCTCCATGTGGATATGGAGGTAGAAGAGACTGAGAAGGTTCCTGCTGAACACTTAGTCTCTGCTTACCCTGGCGTTAAGAGGTGAAGGTTTACCCTGCAACTGTTACTCGGTCCTGCCTTCACCCCATCCTCTTCCTGTGCTTTCCCTCAGAGACAGGATGGCTTTGGTTTCACAAGGTATTTCTGGCATTTCAATGAAGGTGATGTTTCTGGACTTGTAGGCATGAAAGTGCAAATATCACCTTTGGGGACTTTTTGAGATTAATTTGTGTTAGATGATTTTACTCCAGCTGCTCATGTCTCAGTTTTTTAATGAAACTTGCATTAGTTTGTCTGATTATATTGCTAGTAGAAAAAAAAAAAAGAAGTTTAGGAGCGTTAAAAGAAATACAAACTAAATGAATGATGTGTGAGTCTGTACGCAATTTATGAATATATTTTAAAAAACAAAAATAAACCACAAATGATAGAAAACAGTGCATTTGGCTTTATCTGATGAGAATGTCAGTCTCGAAATACTGTTCTGTTTCACTGTTCTTCCTAAAATTTCGGTCATGTAGCTTTATCCTTCTCAGAGGAGTTGAATAGAGCTGTAAGGTTTGATCTTACTCCATTTCACTTCATTCACATATTCTGACTTTTGTGACAATCTGTCTTGCAATGAATTCTCTACCCTTCATTCTCTGCCCCTCCCAAGCAACTAAGTTCAGGAATTGCCCTGTTTGCAGTGGTGACAGCTGTTTGCAGTGTTCCAGATGTTCTCAAAGCATGTTACTGTGTTAACAGCAACAAGAAAAGGTACTTGACAAAGGAAGGGAGAACGCTTCCAGGTGTTCTGTCAAGGTAGCTCATAGCTTTGGCCTCTGAAGCGTGCTGCTTGTCACTCTATTTTGTATTGCACGACAGTTCAGAGGTTAAACCGTGCTGCAGATTAAGTGCTAAACTGCTGTTTAACTCTGTGTACTACATCAAGTTCTCTATTTATTTCAGTTGCTTCAATCTGTTAGCAGTGGTAGAGTTGTTTCTGCTTTCTGGGGTTATCTGGGATTTTTCACTTGCTTGGCTTAAGTACACTGAAAATATCACTCAAAATCAGTTCTGTCAGTGTGAAATTTAGCAGAGGGCTTACCAAAATATCTTCTGTGATGAGGCATGAATTAGCAGACTTCACTTTCTCAGTCTCCCGCCACACCTGGAAACAAGCAACAGCAACCAGCTAGACAGCTGAGCGTGCCTGGTGACGTGCTCGCTTCCCAGGGACCCTGTGAAGAGCAGTGTGTCTGTGTGTGTGAAAGCAAAAAGGAAATAAAATTTGCCAAAACCACCCCCATCAGAAGGACACAAGGTGCAGCTTCTGGTGTCTATTAACATAGGCATAACGGTGCCTTTAGGTAATATATTTTTGAATGTTTTCCCAGCAGGTTGAAGTTGAAGTTTACCGGAGAGATTCGAAGAAGCTTCCTGGCCTGGGGGACCCTGACATTGACTGGGAAGAGAGCGTCTACTTGAACCTCATCCTACAGAAGGTAGCCGTGGTGCTTATCTAACTTTCATGGGCTATTTATGCTAGGCAGGTTTCAGGGGAGGTTTAGACCTGTCCCCTTTCCTCTAGATCTTGGGAGATTTGAGTACTTCTGGAGGATATAAAGAAAACATGGCTTTAATTTTGCCTTTTGGAGTCTAAGTGAATGTAACTGATGTGTTCATTATTTTTTCAGTAGTGTCCCAATAGCTTTCTTCACAAAACTTTATCCAGTGAAGGTAGGCTGAATCTTGCACCCTAACAAAGGTTTATGAAATGGAAGGCTTTGTCAATTTTAATAGCTTACTGGGGGGTGAACGAAACTGTAAAGTGGGAATGCAGTAAAGGTGTTATGTATTACACTGGGAGCTTGCTGTGTTTAACATCAGAACTTTCATAACACCTCTTTTTGTTGATGACGGAGACAAGAAGCTGGCACAGTTTGCTTTAATTAACTCATAGGTTATTTAGTTACTGCGTATGTTAGACTGGCACGTAGGGAAGCTGAACATTACTCTAAGTCACTGGAGATCCCTTAACAGTTTTGTTGATTGTGATTTCGGAATGAGAGGATGCTGGCTCATTGCACACCTCCTGGAAAATAAATTGTTTTCATCATTCAGCCCCTTCCCCAATTCTCATTGCAGAGCTTCTCTGCAGAGAGCAGTTTCCACCTTTGATGCTGAATAAAACAAGAATCTGTTTGCTACAGTCAGAATGCAGAGCTGTGTCCCAGCTGGGCAGTGCTGGTCACAGCTATCGCACTTGTTCCTGGCAAGATTTTTCAGGATGTTTGGTAGGCTGGGGTCATGGCTTCTGACCTCTCTAACGTGTCGCTTGTGTTCCATTAGTATTTTTAATTTTCCCTTTTCAAAGGGAGGATATCTTTTCCATTTCTACCTTAAACGGTGATTGTGCATGTTTGTCATGCTTATTCCCCCAGCTGACCAGTAAGCTGTGTTAAATTATAGCCTTACCTGTAGTTTGTGCACCTCAGCAAGCATCAGTGCAGCAAGCATCACTGAGTTGACAAACAAATGCGGGCTTGGAAACTGCAGGACTTTCAGTATAATAGAGGGTAATGAAAATGGCAGTACCAAAGCATCTTATTTTTTAGCCAAACAGCTAAAAAAATTGAGAGAATGTGTTCTGCTTCATGGATGTGAATACTGGTTTTGAATCTTTTTATTTCTCTATCTGCCCTGTTCTAGCTGGATTACGTGGTAACATGTGCTGTATGTACACGCTCTGATGGAGGAGATATTCACATTCACAAAAAGAAATCTCAGGTGAGGTTATGCTGTTTTCCTGAGGGTAAGAGGCTGGCATCCAGTATTACCTAATCCTAAAAGCTCCATCAAAACCAGGGCAGCGGTTCTTGGACTGTGCTGTGGCAGATACACCCTTGGGAAGCATCTCAGGTATTTGCCTAGTGATATTTCCTGCCAGTCATCTACAGTGTGAGATCTTAACCCCTCTCAAACAACTGCAAAGACCTCTGCATGCTCTTCAGATGTGTATCTTTGCCTTCTGGATGTGGGTGGTGTGGCTGTGCTGCAGCGGAGTGTGCCCAGCTGTTAACCAGGCTTCGGGTAAAACTGAAATTGTATGAGCCTGAGTTGCAAGAAGAGGGCTCTTAAATAGTTAAACAACTTGCTGATTACCAGTTTATCTTTTTATTGTTTTGAGAGTCTTGTTTTATCTCTTAAGCTGCTGATTCCTTCCATCTCCACAGTAAAGGCTTTTATCACTTGCTCGTGTGCAGTTACTCCAGGGTTTAGCATAGTGGAGGAGACCAAATAACAAGCATGGAGAGAACAGGAACAAGAAACCCCCAGCTTCTTCCATCACTTTCCAGCAGGTCTTGCAACAACTTCTCTTAGCTGGCAGAAATTCCTCTTTATAAGGTTTCCATTGCCTTTAAAAGGCTGTCTCTCACAGGCATTTCCACTTCTTTGGCTCATTCAGCAGCTTTCCTGGCTTTACCTAAAATAAACCAGCAATTTTTACTCCTTTAACTTAATTTTAGCACTTCAAAGCAACTGTTGATTTGCCTACAAACAAAATTAGCAACAGTGATTGTTGTAGTTGTAATTTGCATTAGTTAGGCACATAATTCCCTTCTCCTGGTGCTTTTGAGACACCATTACACCACTGATTTATGCCTTTTATTTATCACTGCCTTTGCTGCTGTTTATTAGTCCAGACTTCACCCTGAGTTAACTTCTGCAAAATTCTTTAGAGAAAAACCTGTAAATATTGTACACGGGTCTGAAAACAAGGAAGCTGAGGGTGAAAGACCTTCCCTCGCTGCATGCGAGCAGTGTTGAGAATAAGGAGAGGGTTTCCTGTTCCTCTCCTGTAGAGGCTCATACGGTGGTTCTGCTTCTAAATTTTGCTTTGTCTCCCCTCTTCTAGGAGCAACTCAGTACACATTAAAACTCACCAGTACGTGCTAGTAACACTTCAGCATCGTGATCTCTGGAGAGAGAAAAGGCAATTCCATACTCTGTGGAAAGCATATCTGCAGTAGGGTGTTTCACTGTGACATGTACCACTGAGGCCCATAGTTTTAACTGAACAAAATCCAACTTTTTTTGGATCTCTATTACTGCTCTGATGGCTTTTACTTTACAAAGTGTAGATTAACCTGTCAGTGTGCAGCCAGATGTTGAATAGAAGCCTTATTCAAGCAGAGGACTGCTGTACTGCTCCTGACCTATGACAAAGCTACCATGCTCGTGCCGGTAGAGTACCTAAGGTGCGAGACCAGTACAAAAAAGGATGACTTTCCACTATGTTATTTTGCAGACTGTATTGACTCCCTGCTCTCTCGGCAAGATGATCTCTACAAACTGTATTTTCCTCAGGTGTCTCTGACTGGAGATCAGTTTCGGGTATTTTTTTGCTTTGTGTTGAATGTCACAAGAACAAGGATGTCTGGAAGATGTCCTTGTTTACTGCAAGTGTCATCTTTGAGGAGGCTTGTTGCTTTCTAATGCTGTTTCTTGTCGTGAAACAACCTTTCTTTTTAGTAATACGTATTTAAATGTGCACGGAGGCTTCATAAGTACAAATAAGGAAAAGCAACCCTCTTATGAATATCTCATTATCCTACCCCCTTAGTTGCAGTTTGTATCGAGTGGTTTGTAGTGAGATTATCAAGCCTGACACCCTGGGCAGATTCAGAGCTTTCAATGCATTCACAGCGGGCTAAGATTTGAAAGCCCTCTTTAATTTGGAGCTTTGTGGAAGCAAAGGAAGCTACTTGGTGTGAATTCTTCTCCTGTTTTACCTGCTTGTTGATCTTGTTGGAGTGATAAAATCTAAAGCTTTTAGCTATTTAGACATAGGTTGTTTTGAGGCATGGAGTGACCAGAGGAGTTCAGGAACTGCTTAGGAGGGAGAAAGGTGCCAAGAGGAAGCACAGTGGATTAGAAAAACAAACTGGAGCAGAAGATGAGTTTTAGAAATCAAATGCTTTTCCTCCTGAGGATCATGCTTCCCGTTACTGAGTGGTGTTGATAAGCAAACGATTGCAATGGAGTTTACTGTACAAACAAATAGCATTGGGTCAGTTATCCACAGTAACTTTCTTGCTCTGTGTACATTTTCAATGCATTGCAGTAACTTAAATGCAGTTCAGGGTGGTTGTCTCTGTTAATGAAAAGGGCGGGGGTACCTTCTCTGTGCCATAGGATGGTGAGAGGTCAGGTACACACAAGGATGCTTACTGTGGAGCAGTTGGTATTTGTTATATGAAATGTGAAAACTCAAGCATGTGAAAACTCCAGGATTTCACAAATGTAGTCAGGATTGCAAAAAGGGCCTTAGCAGAAACCAACTCGGCTTTGCCTGCAGCATGCCCAGCATCTCTAGCGTAGGTGAAACCAGCAGCATAAATGAGCTGACTGAGCGGCAATGGACCGTGGTGGTTTGGTATTGCTTCCCTTGTATTCAGTGTACCCATTTCCTGAGCACGTTTAGCTGAGAAATTGTTGTGTTGTTTTGTTTTTTTTTTCCTCTGTCTTTCTCAGCAAGTGTTTGCGTCTCCTAGCAAGCACCCGATGGACAGCAAAGGAGAGGAGTCAAAGATCAGCTACCCCAACATATTTTTCATGATTGACAGTTTTGAAGAGGTGAGTTTGTTGTTGCAGCAGAGGACTTTTGTCCTCTTCTAGTCCTATGTTCCTGATTGGCTGTTTTCTTGTACCTTTTGAACAAATGCTCCTGGATAATTGAGGGTTATCTTCCAATAGTTCTATTTTATCTGACTGTCTTCATGCTGGAAATTTGAGAATAAAGCTGGATTGTGGTACCTGTCTTTGTGATTGCCTAAAGCAAGACAGGCTGATGTGAGAGCTGCTTATGTCAGCACATGATTTACTGTCTGTGCTGCTGCAAAACTGTTTTTTGGAAGGCTGGGATGGAGCCTACAGCTCCCTTGGGCCTAAGGAGAATGATGAGAATCCGGACGTGCTTAAACTTTTAACAGCTGCAGTTTGCCTTAAGTGTTTATCTTGCCCCTTTGACAGGTTTTCAGCGACATGACTGTGGGAGAAGGAGAAATGGTCTGTGTGGAGTTGGTGGCCAGTGACAAAAGCAACACCTTCCAAGGTGTGATTTTTCAAGGGTCCATCCGCTATGAAGCGCTCAAGAAGGTTTATGACAACAGGGTAAGATGCTTCTGAAAGACAATGCCCTTTGCAACACTGATAAGCAGACCACAGTTTTTCTTCACTGCTGAGGCCGTTAGCTTTTTGTCCTGTTAGATCATCTGCATCTTAGTCTGCCTCTTTTGGCTTTAAAAGTCGCCCGAAAGCTAATGCTTTTGGCTTGGAGAGCTGAGAGCGTTCTGATCCGGGTACATTACTCTGGAGTTTGCCAAAAGGAGTGAAGTTAAGTAGTCAAGAACATGACACAGGAATGGATCTGAATAACAGAGTACTGGGAGCCCTTTGATTTTCTTGAAAGCTCACAGATAGATCTAGTTACTTCAGAGAAGGCATGTTTTGCAGAGAGATCTTAAACTCTGATAATTACCTTGCTTATATGTAAAACATGTTTTCTTCAGTGTGTTTTGTATTCCTAGCTATTTTCAAAAGACTGCTGTAGTTCTGCTGCCACAGAAAAGCTGCTTTTGCTTTCCTACAGAAACATGAAATGCCAGCACTTGAAGCTTCAAATTCAGTACCTAGTGCTGAAGAGAGTGCAAGAGCCAACAAATTTCTTAGCCTGTTATAAAGACAGTTCTCAGAGATTTAAAAAAAAAAACAACCATAAAAAGGTCGCCACAGTATCTACTGTGACTGTAAACTTAATTTCCCTTTGTTCCTATCCTGATTGGGAGAGATTCTGAATAATTTCACTTCTTCCTGTTTTAAATGTTACTTTTCTAGAGAACATGAAACTGAAATTGTTTCTGTGTTCCACCATCATCCTATGACCTCACACGATCAGACATGGGTTATTAAAATACATGGGAATGCAGAAACACTAAAGAGAATTTGTGAAGAAAGCCCTGCAGTAGAAAAGCAAGATTTGATGTGGTAAAGTCACCTCATAGCCTAGGAGTGTCCTCTCTTACCACACAGCCACTTTACATTGGATGAAATAAAATTGTTAGCTCTTCAAATACTCCATTATGGCTGAAGGGAAAACATGTAAATTTGACCATTCTTTTAACAGAACAGAAACAATCTCTCTGCTTTTGAAGGTTACTTGATTTCAGTTGTGTGTCTATTAATTCTTAGAATAATATGAGTTGTGTGCCATGAGAGCATCTTGGCCCTCTCGGGCGATAAACAGCTGAAAGTCGTGATAAACCAACTAAATTTAGGCATAAGTCTTTCTTATTTCCCCTGGCAAAATCTGACTGTGTTTGTATTGATCTGTTCCTTTTTTGAGTTCTCAGTTCAGTTTTCAGTTCAGTTGTGTTAACTGGAAGTTGAGCCCTTCTGTCTGAGAGAGGGTTCAAAAGCTGTCAGGTTTTGCAGTGAGCAGTACGATGCAGGTTAGTTGTGTATGGGCACTGATTGTTTATGCTTTGGCCTTAACAGTGTGGACACAAAGAAGTCTGAACTGACTTGCCACAAAGTAGTGCCAGAATCGTGCAGTGTGCTTTGCTGGTTGAAGCATCGTGCGTGTGTCACTGTTTGGACTCGGTGTCTCTGCAGAGGCTGAGTTGTGCACGTGCCTGCTTGTGCTTTGGTGTGCCATGGTGTGTGAATCTGCCTAAAACCCTCCTGCTTTATCTCGCAGTCCTTTTGGGTAACTCTTACCTTTTGGAGAGCTGAAGCAGTTGATTCTTCTCTGAGCCTCTGGTTTTGTACCTGTAAAAGTTTTGGAGATCACTTAGATTGTGGCTTAAAGTGCTAATCAAAATAATGATCGTTATTCACTATGGTTTTGATTGACTTGTTCTCTGAAAACAGCTGCTTTCAGAGTATGTTATTTGGAAACACGAGATGATATTACACGTTGTTCTCTTTTGTCTCAATGCATTGTAGGTGAGTGTTGCAGCTAAGATGGCTCAAAGAATGTCTTTTGGCTTCTATAAATATAACAACATGGAGTTTGTCCGAATGAAAGGCCCGCAAGGGAAAGGACATGCAGAGATGGCAGTGAGTAGAGTTTCTACTGGCGACACTTCACCATATGGGACAGAAGAAGATTCAAATCCAGACTCCCCAGTGCACGAGAGAGTAAGTAGCCCACAGAAATACTGACTTAATCTTAAGCATAACCATGTTTTATTCCAAAGCCAGTAGACAAACTCAAGCTGGGATTGACTTGTATCAGGGTTCTCAGCTTAGGTTTGCTCGTGTGTATTTTAAACCTACTCAACATACCCAGATGGATTTTTAGCACAGTTTCCCTTGAGCAAATGCTGAATACAGAGATGATGGGATGATTCATACCTCTGGAGGAGTGTTTGGTTGAAACAACAGGATGTTGATGACAGGGAAAATTACGATTCTGCCTATTTTCTGTGAAAATTAACAGGATTCCATTTCTGTTAACATGATGGGATTTACCTAGAAACCTGGAAACGGCGTATTATGTAGGTTGTTTGCTAAACCTCACAGGAAATGTTACTGGTAGGAGACTTTGCTGATGAAGAATTTTGCCAGTGTGAAGCCTGTATAATGTTAAAGCAGAGATTACAGATCTAGATGCAGTGCCATATTTATGCATATGCTTAATTTTGATGCCAGTGCATTGAAGTACCAATAGACTCAGCCCAGGGATGCTGATCTGGCCCTTTTTCAGTCCTGAGCCTGGTTTTCCACTGAGGCATTTTACCTTGTTCATGGGCATTAGGCACCATGTCTTTGGACATCAGGAAGAAGTTCTTTACATTGAGGGTGGTAGAGCAGTGGAACAGGCTACCCAGGGAGGTGGTTGAGGCCCCATCCCTGATTAAGCTGAAGCTGGATGAGGCTCTGAGTAGCCTGCTCTCAGGGTGTCCCTGCTTACTGCAGGGGAGATGGACTAGATGACCTGTGGAGGTCCCTTCCAGCCCTGGCCATTCTATGATTCTCTAAAATACCTGCGCAGAAGTGTCCTGGGCTGGGCAGCTCCTGATGGATTCCAGTCTGGTTTCCTGTGTCACATGGCTGACCTGTGTAGTGAAAAGGTCTGCGGGACTGCTTCTGAATGTCTCTGTGCAAGCTGTGTGATTTTTGTTTCTGGCTTCCTAAAAGGCGAAATGAGCTTGCCAGCACAGAGCTCATTGACTGTGTGTGCTTGCTCTATACCAGGGAGACATCAGCCTGGAAAAATCAGGGCTGATGGGACCTGATGATCTTTTGCCTCCAAGACTTTTCCATTGTCAGTTGGAAAACGGTCAAAATAGATTTGACAATGTATTGTCACTGTTGGGTTGTTTTGTTGTTTTGTTTTGGTTTGGTTTTTTGCTAATGGTTTTGATGGTGATTTGTCTTTCTGGTTATCCCTCTAGGTGTATGAAATGGCTACAGAATTAAAAATAGAGACAAGTACAAATCAGATCAAGTGAGCTAAAGAGGGGATCAGTTGGGTGGTACAATACACCTACTTTTGTTGCTGCTGTTAACGTTAGTGATGGAGGGACGACAGTGTTTCTGCAGGGCTGTTGCTTGGCTGTCATCCTCACTTGCATGTCACCTCCCTCATTATTTGTACGAACAGAGATGAGCAATATCAGCTGTCATCTTGGGAAGAGTTACAGGATTGTTAAATTAACTGTCTGAAGAAGGAAGGATGAGACAGAAATTACTCACCTCCATTAGGAAAAAAAGTTATTTTTTTATTTGAAATGAAACTATTAAATTATTACTATCGAAACCAGTACATAAGGACTGCATTTCAGTTCTCTCTGAAATAGGTATGGTTGATTATAATTGTGGTTTACTCAAGAGCACCCACTCTTCTGAAGGAATGATGTCTCCATACTTTCATCCCTGACCTGTGTTCCACTGCAGACAATTACATCCTCGTGTTTCTCATCACCTGGACTAACCAAATCATCAGGACACTGCACTGGTTTTGTCCTTCATCCTGTATTGAAATACACTATGTGTATAATTGTGCACTGACTTCACTTCTGCTTCAGCATTGTGGGCTGGATCATTACCTTGTGACCCTGCTTCACAGAAACACAGTGACCTTTCTCAGTGATCCCATGTGGCGTTGTCCTAAGCAGGGAAACCGCCACCTTTTGTTTGACAGAGAAATGAAGGTGCACAATTTTAGTGTCCAATACAATGTGTTCTTAGCCTAGTAAATCTTCTGAATTGCAATATGCAAAAATAAAATTGACATTTGTGGTGCCTGAACTATTTTGTTCCTTTATGACTATAAAACCTTGTTCAGTGATCTGCTTAGGAGAGAGGTTTTTCTTTATTCATGTAACAGTTGAGGGCGATGATCTATCAAAATATTTTCATCTTGATGAGCATCTTGAAGATGGGATGACTGCTCAGTTGATATTCTCTGGCCACAGTGATAAAGATTACAGCTAGACACCAGCCATGATCATGGTTTTTTTCACATGTGTAACTGCCTCATGGCACATGTTTGAAGCTGATTGCGTCATACTTGAAGCATAGAACTTTTTAAACAAAACTTCCTCTAGCTTTTCTTCTCGTTTCCCTTCAGGTCACCTCTTTCAGTACACCGCCAACCCCAGAACGCAACAATCGCCCGTCCTTTTTCTCCCCATCCCTCAAGAGAAAAGTGCCCCGAAATCACATTGCTGAGATGAAAAAATCCCACTCGGCGAATGACAGCGAGGAGTTCTTCAGAGATGATGATGGCGGAGGTGAGAGAACTAATCCTGGCTGAACAGTCTCGTCTGGCGAGGGCACAGAACTGTTGAAAGGGATCCCTATGCTTTTGTTTTTTTCAAAAAAAAAAACCCAAATCCCAGAAGTTTTCAGTGTGAAAACCCCCTGGCTCCACACACAGACCAATGCCACTGCCAGAGCAGGGTTATTTGCAGTCTGAGCTTCTTTTTGAAGGCTGTAGGCCAATAATTGCTGTGTTTAAATTCCTAGTTTAAAACTTACCTCCCCCTTTTATAGAGACATTTGAGAGGAACTTGAGCAGGAAAGATCTTCCCCCTTTCCAAGATACCCCATGCTTAGGTGGCCCTCTTCCAGCCATTATTACAGTGAGGTAGATCTTGATGTCATGGGCAAATTCTCTGAATTCCCTGATTTGATCTAAACTTGGTTAAAGCTGATGAAAAGGCTTTTACTTCAAAACTGGCTCTGGATCAGTCCTGAACTCTCTAAAAAGAAAACATGGTGAATTTCTTTTATATAATGCTTTGATGCCTTGTGGAACTCCTTCCTTTGAATTCTAATTACCCAGTATGAAACAATCAACGGGACTCAAAAAAAAAAAAAAAAGTCCGATTCAGAATATAGCAGATAAATCCAATCCTGTTTTGGTTTTGTTTGGCAGGAAACTCACAGATGTCCAGACTGCTTTTCATACATTTAAAAATGATTCAGTAGAAAAGCCAATCTTAACATGCTAATAGGAAAATTCAAAGGTAATCCAAATCACGACCTCTGTTTGTAGAGTGAAGTTGTTGCCTATCGGTGGTACTGGGCCAGCTTAGCTAATGAGCAACTGCACATTAAAAAACAGGCTGAAGTGATAATGTTTAATTCAAATTCTGTGCAACTTCAACTGGTAGTAACTAATTCAGAGATCCATCAATAGAAACCTTTCCTCATCTCTGTTTTTTTCCTTAATTTTCCCTAGTAAAAATGTCTTATTTCAAGTGAGATGTGGTTTTTTTAGCATGTTGTACTAGGCAAAGAGTAGGACTTGGATCAATTTTTACATCATGTGGGGAGACGTGCAGCTTTCCCAGATGGAGTCCTGCTTTTGATACCTCTCTCCTGCAGGATGCATAGGATGGAATGGAGTACAAGGCATTTATTTAGCAGCCCTTACAGGTGATGGTGGTGTCTGCTCAGTACTGTTTTGCAGGGTCTGATCTTAGTATACTTAAACATAACGATGAACATTCTTATGATCTTCATTTTCTTTTCCTTCTAATATATTTGAAAACCATAATTGAAAAAATTCCAGGTTTTCCAAACATTTTATAGCACACATGTAAAATATCAAGAAGTGTGGCTTCAGTTATAAATGTTTTGACCTTATTGCCCTAGTCCTAAAAAGAAACAGAGGAACATGTGTAACAGCTTGTGCTAGGAAGTCTAACATATTCAGAGATGACTTTTCAACAGGTAGTATGTGAGATTTCTTTACAAGTTTCAGAACCTGAGTGTCCTACCAGTGTTTGCTTGGGAGCTGCAGTGGTAAAATTCTTGTTTCAGATGGGTTTTTGTAGAAGCAGAGAGATTCTGGGGCATCTTGGTCTCGTGCATGGACAGTAACCTGCTTGTCTAAAGATGAGCAGTGTCCTTGGTCTGGCCAGTGCTGCCACAGACCGACCCGCAGCACAGACAGACCTGTCATGGCCACAAGGGCCCACTTCACTTGCCTTTGCTGTGTGCAGGCAGCAGAAGGATTGTGCTTATTCCAGCTGCCGGAGCCAGGTCCTTCTGACCTGAGCGCCAGAGTGCTCTTCGCATAGTGGTAATGCATGGGGAGAGGGAATAGACTGCTTACTGTACATGGTTATAGGGAAGGAGAGAAAACAAGATACAGATTTTATTTATTTACTTATGTAGTGGCAACTACTCTAGCAAGATGCATAACAATATGGGAGAAAGAAAAAACCCCACATATTTTTTTTCATTTAAGGCCTCTTTCTGTGGATCGGGACCCACTTTTAAACCAAGAGGTCCCAGAGCTCGGATTGCTCTGGATCAGAATTACATCTGCTTTCAGCACTCTGGGATAGGGCTGAGTTTGGGGGAATGGAGGGAAGCTTAGAAACATGCACAAAAAAAAAGGCAATGTACACTTTTTTGGCTGTGGCAGAGAGCTGCAGCTATAAAACCCCTCCTCTAGTTTACAGTGGACTCAGTATCCTTTTAAAATAAGAGTTATTTGTGGCCCTCTAGACTAACTGTGGGAGCAGTGGCACTGCTGAAGGGTATCAGCGTTGGCTTGGGGAGTGCACGGAGGTCTGCAGTAAACTGGCACATTAATACTCATTTTCCCTTCTCTAGTACATGTCAATTCTTCATAAGAAACAGTTCTTCTGTTATGCTAGTGAATTTTTGCACGAGTAGCTACTTAATTTTAGGGCTACTGTAGTATTTCTGTATATGAGGGAAGGCCAGGTTAGGATTCTGCTTGTGCAGTGTGGTGGCAAAGGTTTCCTTCCTTCTCCTGGCTGGTCTGTTAGCAGGCGGTTGTTTACTACTGCTGCCAGCTACTAATATAATTCATTAGCTTCGATGTACATGGTAAATTCTGTGTTAGGGAAGACCTGACTGATTTAAAAAAAAAACAAAACAACCAACCAAGACCAACCCAGTCATAAGTGTCCTGCGTGTGACTGATCTCTAGACAGGGAATAGTAGGCTGTCTTCTTTTTTTGACTTTGAGAAGTGTTCCAATAAGCCACAGAAAATACAGTCACTTTCAGGTTGCTGTCTTCTACCTTTACAGATCTGCACAATGCAACAAATCTGAGGTCGCGGTCCCTGTCTGGAACAGGACGCTCTCTGGTGGGCTCGTGGCTGAAGCTGAACAGAACAGATGAAAACTTTCTACTCTATGCACACTTAACTTACGTCACTTTGCCATTGCATCGAATTTTAACAGGTGAATTTTAACGTGTATTACGCGCAAGCAAAGCCCTTTGGGGTTCCCACACGGTCGTCTGTGTTGGGGGATTTTGCTATGAAGGCAGAGGGACGAGCGTTTCTCTAGGGAAGTGCTGCTTCACAGGCCTCGTTTGCCGACTGTAGCAGCAAATCAGTATGAACAGGTGGAATGGTGTCAACCTGCTCTCTAGCCTTGGACCAGTTTGGAGTGGTGAGGGTTCAAACAAGTTGGTGGTTTTTAGTAGCAAATATCTGGAGGAATGCGAGTCGCCTTAATACTGGACTGTAACGCTTGTCCATCTCGTGAGTGTAAGGCCACTCTAATGCCTGCAGCATTAGAGTGCCTGTGAGACTCTTGAAACACTTCAGGAAACGGAGAAAGAGGTGACTACGCGTGCTCTCCTCTGTCTAAATGTAGTGACAGTTTCTGTTGTATAGCCATTACTAGTGTCTGCTACTGAAAACAGACACTGATCAACTAGGGCAGAAAGCAAGTTTGATCCAGCCAGACGGCAGTGTCAGGCAAAACTAGTGCTCAGCTCCAAAACCTAGCACAGAATAAAGTTGGAATCTCCTGGAATAAAGGTTTGATCCCAGTGCAATATAAGGTCCAGTCCTGTCTCCAGCCTTGGAAGATCCTTGGAACAGTTAGTTCCTCTAAGAACTTAAAACTTTTCTTCTTCTCTTCCCATCCAGCAGATGGGATGACTTCTGAATAGGTTTATCTGGATTGTGCCTGCTTTTTCTTGTCTGGGTCTAAAAAGAGAACACGCCTGAAAACAAACCCGGTCTATTACAGTGGTTGTTTCCAGGCTGTTCCTGAAAGGTAGCCAACAGAAAAAGAGTTGGGAAATCTGTTCCTAAACAGGTTAATCTGCTGCTAGAAGAGATGAGAAGATAGTATGGGTATTAATGTCATCAGTTGTGTGATGCTAGTGTAACATCCCCCGTTTGCAGGCTAAGACCTTGGAGCCTGTTGCAGAAGTAGACTGGCTCTTGCTCTGCAGAAAAGTAAATTGTAGCTGCTAGTAAGGTAGAGGTGAAAATTAATACTTAGCAGAGGTATTCCTACGTTTTCTCTCTTACTGTGTATAGGGATTGATTTCAATTTAGAAGAAATTGCAGAGTCTAGTAAAAATCATCCTCTGTAAGTAAGGGTGGATTCTGAGCAGTGTTGTTGTTCCTTAGGATAATTGTGTTGATAACCTTGCAACTAGTTAAGGGGAGTTAGAAAGCTCACTCACCACAGGCATTTTGGAGTCCATAGAAGATATATTGTTCCTGCTGACATTTAATGCTTGCTCAAGTGGGTGGCTTAAATGCCACCATGCTGAAATATTTGCTTTGAGCTTGGACATCCTTCCTGAGACTTAATTTATTTAACATATGGTTGCAGGAGTCGCAGTGTATATTGAGATGTGCAGAAATAGGACACAAAATGGCTGGGCTGTAAAGCAGAATTTTAATCTGCAGTTTTTCACTAGCTGTGTTTGCTTCAGCTCGGCCCATCGGGTCGAGCCCGTTCCCAGTGCCTCGCTGTAACGATGCGTTTGTGCCGGCCCTGGGGGCAGGGTGAAGGGGGAACGATGCTCATCCTCCCTGGGGTAGTTCAGGAAGCCTGTACTAAGAAATTAAAATCCCAGAGATAGTGATCAAAGTATATTTTAAAATGTTTGGGGCTTATACATACTGGCAAGACTTTCTTCACTCTCAGCCTTCTCTGCGTGCTAGATAATCGCAGATCTCTCAGCCTCTCCTCCTATGTCAGATGGCTGCAGATCAGGTTTTCCTCACATCATCCTCTGTGCAGCTGTGGGATCTGACCCTTCATTGTGTGCTCCCTTTGCCCACGTTCTTTATTCTCCATGTAGCCTTGAAAAGGACATAGCAGCCCAGGTTCCCCATATTTCTACACGCCGCTGCTATGCCAGTGTGCTGGTTTTACTGTCCACAGTTGGAAAGATTGATATGGTTGATGCTTGTTATGATCATTGGTATGATTGATACCCATTGGTTTGATGGATGCTTGACAGGTTCTTACTCTGCCACATCTGGAGAATATGGAGCTGAGTAGCCAGCAGAAGGAGCAGATTTTGTGGCAGTTTTTTGAGTGCAGAAATGTAGGCTTCAGGCTGTCGAATGGTTGAAATATTTGAATTATTTGTACTCATGTCTTCAGAGCCAAAGGTCTCTCGTGGTCTTGGGTATGGTCCATGTTTCCCTTCAAAGAAAGGGGAACCCTTGACGTGTCCCTGTAACGGCCCTCCCGCTTGTTTCCCTGATGCGTGTTGCTTCCTCCCACTACAAATGATACTGAATAGACCAGCCCTCATCTCTCTGCAGCGGGGTAAATGGGTGGGTTCCCAACTCTCAGCTAGGGTGCAGCTGGTGAGGAGTTCAATTGGACTTTTAATAGGCAAGCTCGCATATTAATTGTGGTTTTAAATTCCTCTGGCAGTATTAATAGGGGCACTGTGCTGCAGTTTGTAACTGCACCTTTGGTCCTTCGGGCTTTTTGGTACGATGGTCACTCTCAGGAGCCTCCTAAGTTTGCTGTATCTCTTTGTTTCTCCTCCTTGCCCAGATATCCTGGAAGTGCGGCAGAAACCAATTCTGATGACATAGCAGAGACCGGGCACTGCCTTGGAGCCTTGTTGCCAAGTGCCTCACCACAGCGGTTTTCTGTGCTAACACTACCATCTAGTGTCAGGAACATAAACCTCCACGGGAAAAAGGGAAGTCCAAGAATACCAGCCGATCAAAAGTGCCTCTTTCTTCCTTCCTCTGCTGTCGTTCACCGTATGCCCACTTGCAGTACATCGCTCGAGTGTTTCTACTGGAAGAGGACTTTCAGCAAGACAAAATGAGAAGGGGCCGTGTTTAAACTAGTTTGGTACAGTGTTTACTTTCTAACTAAGAAACCAACAATATGTACAGAATGTGTTCAACTTTATATTCTTCGAGAGAAACAACCAGAGAATTTCATAATGATGTGCTAATGAACATTGTTCCATAGACTCTTCCCCTGTACACTCTTCGTGTTGGGTTGGCTTACTGCGTGTGAGTGTATGTGTGTGGATTGAAGGGAGGCGAGAAGAATTTCCTGCTGAGGGAGGAAAGGGAAAAAGATGCTACAAAGATCTATCGCCGTTTTGGTACATGCAGTGGGTCAGGTCAGAGCTTACAAAAGGCTGAAAATGTTCCCATTTGTTTGTGTGTCAGTGTTAGGACAGGTGAACTTTGCTGACAGATTTCCCTATCTACCAAAGAACAGCAACATTTTCATCCTCAAGAACTGGCTAAGAAAACGAGTGAGGGAAAAGGATGCTAAAATGTGCTGCTATAGTAAAGCCAGATGTTAATATCCAGTACTAATGCTGCTTCTCCCTCTTAGCCGGTCGAGACCAGGCTGAGCCTGAAGTGGAAAACTAGGAAGCTGTAGTTGGACTCCAAAACGTGAAAACCTTACCAATAACCAACGTCCTCTGGCGTGCACTGGGCTTCAGTGTATATGGAGTCATCCTTGAAGTAGCATTTGTAGCCAAGGAGGGCGTGAGATATGAGTAGCAGTTGGGCACCTTGCCCGAATTCTTCCATCTCCTGCTGGTGTTTCGCTGTGCTGTTACTTGTGGAAGCACGGACAGCTTCCCTGAAAGACAAAAGATTGAAATGTAATTCTCCTCTGAGAAGTGACTCAAAACTGCATAGTGAGAAGTCTGAAAATGGTGTGTCAGGAGCTCTCAGGAAAAAAAGCTTTATGTTTACAGGTAAAATGCAGCTTTCTCTAACTAGCAAAGCTCTGCTGCCCTTGACATATGAAAGCAGAGTGGTTGAATACTGAGGCTACTGCAGCCTGGTCCACTGCTTTGATATAGGAGTCGATCAATACTTGAGTTCACTGATGACTTCGTAACTGGTGCCACAATGGGTGGGGTAGGTGTCGCTTAGAGCAGGGGAAGACTCCAGCATACGCACAGAAGTAAGGTAAAGATGCCATTGTTGTCACTTTTCAAACTCTGAACACCTAAACTTAACGCTGTTGCCACAGTTACCAAATGGTACGTGCTTTGAGCCTGGACCTTTGCCTCCTTTGTACCCAGCCTTTCCTGAAGCACTTTGTTGTTACTCTCTGGCTAGCATCTGGTGAATTAACCTCTCAAACAGGACTTTCTGACCCCCTGCCCACCTCAGGCCAGGTTCCATGGGAGTAGCTCCACTTCAGCATAAACGTTGACTGACTCTTACCATTCTGCCCAACACGGTGAATCCAGTGTGGTAAGGAGGCCTCTCTTAGTTTGAGGCCAAGCCTAAAAGCAGCCACCTTAGCACAGTTATGGCATTTCTAACGCCAACAGCATGAGTGCATGACAGGTCCAGCTGACCAGTGTTCAGTTCAGCTGCATTGCAGTACCATTAGTTCATTTTGTCATTACCAGCACAGCCACTTTTCACGCTGCAGCCTTTGAACTTTGCTCTGTGGGAGTGTGCGATGGTGGGTGATGACACAGTCTAACCTGAGGCAGTTAGCTTGAGTGCCTAGGCTTTCCTCCTGAGCTGGGGGCAGAGGTGGAGAGCTAAATCAGCAGCTGAAGTGCCCTCTTGAGGAACTCACTAGGCAGCCTGGGTGCTTACCCGAGGCCCCTTGTTAGCCTACCTAATGTCAGTTGGTACAAGTACCCTCTCTATGCCCATGCCAAAAATTAAACTGCTCTTGAGCTAGAATACCAGTTCTACTCTTAAAGACTCTCCAGATGCTCCTCATTCTGCACTTTCATACGGCTGGGCAAACTAGTGCTCAGTCTTCCTTTAAATACCTACTGGGGAGGGAAGGAAGAGAGGGTTAATATTTGTACTACTAGTGACAAATTATACCTTTCAGTCGAAGAGCCAGAGGAATAACACGATGTGGAAAGAAAATGTATCAAAACTAGAACCTGAGTGGTAGGTGCCTGACTATTCCTCAGCCAATGGTAATTTGTAGTGCTTTCTTGGTGTAGTTGTGGGTTATGTTTAGGTAGCTTAATTTCATGTGATCTGAAAGACTGAGCAAATCTTGCTGCATGTGATTTCAGAGCAAACAGAGGATGATTCTGAAATAGTACGCTGGGACAAAGGCAATGTTACAGAAAGTACAATTCGGATCCCACATCTGTTACGCAGGAGGTATCATCTGCTTTGTGTGTATGTGGGTGGATTTTGATGTTTAGTTCTTGAAGGGCTGAAATGTAAATGTCCTAAAGAAAGTTCAGTTTATTTACTGTATCTCGCTAGTGGATATGCTCACCTTTTTTATTAGAAAAGGGCTCCAGGTTGGCCCAGATAGACACCTGCAGAAGACAGAGGTCAAAGTCCACCCAACGTCAGTAGTGCTTTTCAGAAACAAGTAGATGTGCCAGATTCTCAGTTACTCCTTCTCTGAACAGCTGATTGAGGCTTCTGATGTATAGCCCCTGCTGGACCCGACTTCCTGTTACCAAGTGGGGGAAGGCAAATTCTGCATTTTTGTTCTGCTTTTAAACTAACCCCTGAAAATTGCAATTGATTGTCCTCATATAGACAAACTGACAGGGAAGAAGCTGAACAAAGCTTTGCTTGGGTCAGGGTGACCCAGCCAGGCCCTTAGAGTGCCATGTTGCGCCACTATGCTAGAAAAAGAAAAGGGAATGGTAAGAGGAACCTCTCACCCTCTTAATCTGGAGGGGTTTGGGGTTCTGGAGCTCGTAAGCAGAAGCCATTTTGAGCCTCTCAGTTGCTGAGGCGCGAACTGGCCTGTTCTGCAAGCTGTACAGGCGTATGGCTGCCAAGGTCTTAACTGTTGGAGCACAGTGGTTTTCATTAGTTCTGTTTTGCCTGGAAATGCGGCACATTGGCGAATTTGGGAGGCCTGGCAGAGCACCTTTAGTTATGCACGGAATTCCGCCGCACCTCATTACTCAGTTAACTTTTTCCATCCATCTGCTCAGTCACTCCCACTGAAGAGCGAGGCTTTCCACTTGAACTCTCCATAGATGATGTAGATTGACAGATGTCAAATACAAGGATATAAATCTTTTCACTCTCAACAGGTTTTTCACTGCTATCCATTTAATGAGTAAAAAAAACCCCTTTGTTTGTTTTAAAGAAAGCTTTTAAATGGATTCTTTTGTATTAGCAGAATATTGTTCTGCCTTGGAGACCAGCAGGTATGTGAAAGGGTGTTCTTATTCCAGCCAGCACAGGGTGGGCTCCAAGCCTCCTGTTAAAAGAAGCAGCCAGTTTTAGAAATGCCCCAAATCTTTCCGCCATCTTGGCTAAACAAGTTCGTGTGGGTTCCTTCTCTTTTGGTCCTCTTGGTCTTTACTGTTTGAGGCTTGAGCATGCTGGCTCTGGATTGCTGTCACGCAGTTTGCCATTCCTGGGCGCAGTGTGCTTTCCAGAAAAGAGAACTCTTTGCACAGTGAGATTTTGCAGTAAACTGGCTTTCTCAAAGGATGCTCTTGCACTGAGTTTTAATTCAAGTGGTGAAGTGCTAGGCTCTGCAGACAGATTTCTTTCAGCAGACCCTGATGTACAGAATCCCGTCTGGTCACTGACATTCTCTATGGAGATGGAGTCCACAAAACTGTCTGTGCTTTTACACTGTTGACCTCCTTCTTGCCAATGGTTATTTTTTCCCATTCCAGATGATTGCTTCTCTTCTGTTTTCTAGTCTGAAGCTTCCCCTTATTAAAGACAGATGTAAGATAAAACTTCAGAAGTGCCTAAGCCCTGTTCTCCAGTGGGGTTTAAGACCAAATTTGTATTTAGGAAATTAATGAAGTAGTCTTAAATTCTGTGTGTTGCGTGTAGGAGCATTGAGAATGACAAGCTTATAGATCTTGGAAGAACTGGCTGTCTTCCACAGACTTGCCCTTTGGGTTTGAAAGACCCTAGTGATCTCCCCAGGTCATGGTAGAAAGCTCTGGAAAATGGATTTCTTGTGATATCTGTGAATGCCTTATCTTGTTTTGTGAGGTATGATTGAGTGTGTGTCACTGGTGTGTAGAAATGCTGTGGCAAAACATAGGTGCGGTAGAATCCAGTTAAAGGCATTGTGAAATAAGTAGCTTTTACACCAAACCTTAAACAAAAGAGTATTTTATGCCAGAATGTAGCTGTTTGGATGCTTGGTCAAGATAATACAAGGCTGCAAGCAGGTTACAGATGCTGAACATTCTCTGTGTAAATATATAAATATTCTCAGCCTAATTTTATCAGACTAACACATGTTGCATGGTTTGGTTGGGGTTCTTTTGCCTCATTGATCATCAGTGTTGGTTAAAAGATGATGGGTTGAAAATCATGCTGGTACTGTACTAAGCCCTTTGAACAAAGAGCAAGGAGAACCTTTGTGCACCAAAAATGGAGTTGACTTTTCATATGGCAGCAGTGATGAAAGTGTTGGACCCTGCAGCCAATAAACAGACCTCTTAAACACTAATTCTGTGTTTTCTCTGCCGTGCCTAGGCGTGTTTGGGTCTGAATGTATTCCTCACTGGTGGGATAAGACTCTGACACTCATGGTGAGCGTTGCCGGGTGGACACTTGGGAGGCAAAGTCTCCTTTTTACTCTTCCTTCTTATTCCTCTGTGAGCGGAGCCCATCCTCTGGCTCTGCTTGCTGAATCTTTTGGTATCAGTCTGACAAATCACCGCTGTGGAAGAGGGCAGAAGGTAAAAGTCCATGTATCCTGAACTTCTTTTAAAAACCTTTTTCTTTTCTCCTTTAGATGCTAGCATTAAAAATAAATAACCCACAAACCTACAGCAGCCCTTCTCAATTGATCTGTGTTTTGTTTCGAATTTAACTACGTGGAGTCATTGACATTTAGGTTTGTGCAGTGTGTAATATTGAGTATTGAGAGACTGATTGATGGCTGCAATGATTTCTTCCTGATAAGCTCCGGAACAACTTAAATACCAGTCTGGGCAATGTTGCAAAAATGCGACTGATTACTCTGCCTTAAATGCTACATCCTGACAATGAGTCTGTTTGGGGTTTAGAACCTGCAAGGCACTGCACATTCCCTCTCCGCCTGATTTTTGTGATGAACACTTCACAGTGGCTTCTTCAGGGGATCTCTTTAGATGAAGTGGTTAAAATGAAACCCTCATCAAACAGATATTGCTACCTATGGACAATGAGTTGATCTGCTGATGATTCCATCTCAGAGAATCCTTGACTAGGGTCGAGCTACGTTTTGCTTTGAAAATGAATGTGATATACAGGGCATAGAATGATAGAATCATTAGGGTTGGAAGGGACCTCCAGGATCATCTAGTCCAACCTTCATCCCAACATCTCTCTGTCCATTAGACCATAGCCTGAAGTGCTACATCCACTCATTTTTTTTAAACCCCTCCAGGGATGGTGACTCCACCCCCTCCCTGGGCAGCCTGTTCCAGGGCCCAACCACTCTCTCAGGGAAGAATTTCTTCCTA